>OCZR010013637.1:0-10680 GCA_900234385.1 Anemonia viridis
ATAATTTATTCAGTTTCATCTCCATCTCCCTCCCACCTCCCTGCTTTAACCAAGTGCATCCTTCAATATCCAAAATTATTTAGTTTTTAATATTCAGATACCACATAAATTTCTGTTATAATCTTGTATTTCAAATGTCAGACTCTTTAAGTAAGCATAATTTATTTATTAGTATTAAATTTAATCATCTGAAATTAATTCGGCAACTGGAATTCGTGGGGCTTACTGTTAGTTTTGTTTAACACTTCTTAAAAACTTAGATTTCAATAATTTGTAAATTTCAAATTTCGAAAATAAAATACTATCAAATATTAACAGTTAGGGTTTTAATATGCATGACCTATATTGTGGAATATACTTATATTGTGACAAGGATTGATGGTTGACAATGACCCATTTTTGTGTCACATATTTCTTTAGTGTTAATTAAAATTTGTGTTGTTCATTTTAGGTCCCTAACTATTTGCCGTCCATAAGTGCAGCCACAGGGGATTACTCACCTGAGAAGTATATCTGGAGAATAGGCATTGCATATCATTCATTTATGCGCTTAGTAGCAGTTATTCTAGAGCACAAAATACTTTATAACAGGCTGATTGGGACACCTACAGTATCATTTGTATGGATGGCAAGGATCAAGTGTGCTCTTTTGGTCATAGAAAATTTAGCCCTTGTAATGCTGACATATATTTCCTCTGATGATAATTACAGTAAGTTGAATATTAAGTAAACATGTACTGATTATACCCTAAAGTTGGAGCAATAATACAAAAAATTGATCCAGCTCATTTGGTTGTGTTAGTGGGCAGTATTTTCTCATTATCTGCCGTCTGGTATCCTGGTTTCGTTAGCATGTGCAAAACAAGTGGAAAAGTCAGTAAGAAAAAATCAAATTTGTCTTCCAAAAGTTGGTTTGAATAATATGAAAAAACCATGTACCCTCAGCTTTGAAAGTGTATTTTCAAGACTTTGGGCAGCGTCAGGATTACCACTCTTTTCATTGCTACGCGCTGATCGAGACAAAAGTCGCGACAGGGAAATCGGTCAATATGCTTCCGTCATTCAGAGTACATAAAGGTACTGAACAATTTGTTTGATTGACGGAATTGTATTGCCCGATTAGCTAGTCGCGACTGTAGTCTCGATCAGCGCGTAGCAATGAAAAGAGTGGTAAGCTAGGTCTCTTGGCTGGTATTAATAATAATAAATTTTAATATTATTTTTATTGAAAAGTCATCTAATAATTTATTTTAAAATTATATCAAAAGGTGTGCATGAAAAAAGTTTTATTCTTTTCATGGCGGCTGGAATGCTTCACATGTTTTTGTCATGCTTTCTGCGTTATAAAACTTCAAGATCTCCAATGTCCCATGAGGTAAGTTACTGCAGGACCCACTTTTCCCCATAGGTTTAAATCTACTTTCACATACCAAGGACAAGGTATTTCCAAGGACATAGTATGACATACTGTACCTTTGGTCATTATTGAATATAGCACCTGGTAGTAAGTGGCGACTGGCCAAATGAGTAGATAGGATTTACATGTGCTTAGAGTGGAAGGGAGAGAAAAAAGAAACTTTAGAATAATATGTTGGGGTTAATGGGCAGAAACCTCCATGCTCTTACCTCTTGGGAAATACTGGACACTGCCCCTGTGTAATTAATTGGGTCTGCCTAAAGGGTACTGCCTGAAGACTACATGCAAAGTTTCTGCAGATCAAAGTCAAAGCATAACTAATCCACAGATTGAATTGATTTTAAGGTACAATTCTCCTTAGACACTTTTATAATGTCACTGAATATTGTTTCAGGAAACTGTATCATTGCGAAGGAAGGTAACATTGGTGTTGATCAACTATGGCTCATTCGCAACTGCTGTGTATTTCTTCTTCAGACACAACTGGTATTGTGAACCTGGAGGTATCCTTTAAAATAATTTCAATCTTAATTGGTACATTAACTAGTAGAAAATAATCATTATGACTATTAAAGTCTAATACAGTACTCATATGCCATTTGTGTTATAAAATGGCAGCAACGCAAATAGTTAAAGAGACAAGATAATGGATCATTGTTAGTGCGTCAAATGTATTAGGCACTTGTACTTTGTTACTCTTTCCTCACAGGATTATGAGTGGCTACCACAAGTAGTTGTTTGGGTTACCTGTTGTTACTGATGCCAAGTGGCTCAGGGGAAGGGGCTGGGGGAATAGGTTTGGACATAAGGGTTCATTACCATTGAGTTGCATCCATGCAATCAAAGAATATTATGCTATTCATCTGTTTTCCCATCCTGGAGATTATTTTCTACAAACCTCAATAATTCATCATTCATCAATGACAGGTAGGTCACCCTGGGACCCCTTGACATGTCCCTGGAGTTGCAAACAGCCAATAATGAGTCAATAGGTTGACAGGGCTCAAGTCCAGGTCAGATAGAGAGGCAATTATTAAGATGCTCTCACTTGTGCTTGTCCAATCATGACTAGGGCTACTGAATAGAAATTACAATCCTTAACATTGGTTCCATCTCTACAGTCTACAGCCTCTTTGCTTTCTTTGAATATATCGTTGTCATTTCAAACATTCTCTTCCACTCTACCATCACGGATGATTTAAAAGGTGTCAATCTCTTCATTGGACATGTTGCTCCTATGGCAACCACAAAACATCGCTGAAAAACCCATGCAGGATAATCACAACATGGATGTTCATATTGTTATAAAGTTTTGACTAAAAGTCTAATAGACTTTTCCCAAGATACGGCCAGTGCACAAACATTCCCGGATGTACAGTACTTGCCAAAGCCTCAGTTTGGTTACATACTATCGGGATGTAAGTTTCGTAAACACTTGCCAACATGGTTTTTTTTGGATGGTTCAACAATAGAACGCTAATTTAACAATAAACTTCTTGGCTCATTAGCACCTTAGAGTCTTTGACTGTTTTATCGTCCAATAAGGTAGCGGCTGTTGGCAAGTACATCCAGGAATCCTGTGCATCTGACCGTATCTTGGGAAAATAAAGGTCTATTATTGTGATCACTTTTAATTAGTTGTGTCATACATTATGACAATACAGAAATAATTGTGGGTAATAGTACAATGTAAACAATACGACCAACCCCCAATCCAAAAAAAAATTGGTGTTCAAATTGCTAGGTTGTTGGTTGGTTCATTATAGTAGGATGTCTTTGGCAGTAGGGATGCTGCTGACAAACCTATTGGTATACAGATCTGAAAGTCATATTGTTACTACTTCGACTAAGTATAGTTATAAATCTTTTCAGATATTTGCATATTTTATAAAATATAATTTCTAATTTCCTGTTTACTGATAGCAAATGTCAATATGATGTAGAATTTAATGAAATAATTCTAATCTGATGATAAGGTACCTGTAATTAAGTGTTTTCTCAAATCAAATTATTAAGCTACATGTAGTAAGAGAATTTTGATGGTAAATAGCAGGCATAGGATTATCAATAGATTTACTTTTAGAAATATGTCCAAAAAGTTTTAATTTCACTGAACATGTTTCAAAAATTAAATTGCAACTTGCAATATTACAATAAACCTCTCAATACAAGATAAACGTTAAATGCCTGACAGTCAGGTGATATATAGTTGGTCAACAGATGATCGACAAATGTTTTGGGGCACTACTAGGCAGTAAGTATTTCCCAAGCCCTGTGCTTATTAGTCTAGTTTTTTTTAATAAAACAGTACATCTGGTTGGACTGTCGCTATATATGTACTAATCAAATGAATGAAAGGAAAAATAAAATTGAAAATAATAATTGGGATTTTAGTATATATATTCATGGATTATATTCATTTGGTACTTTATGATCAGCTGACACACATCAACTGTCAGCCAGCCAATGGCCCATAATATGGTGAATCATAATATCTGATCTTGCAGTATGTTGACTGGTCCATCATATAAAGTACCTAATACTAATTTCTTACTTCTTGAATTCTATTATTATCCAAGTTAGAGCTCAAAACAGATGATTCTGTAAAGTGAAAATTAGAATTCAATTCTGACAAACACGATTGATTCATAAGAAACAAGAACTCCCTTCTCAAATACAAGCCCAACAAAAGTCTTGTTTGTTTGAGTCGATGGGATACCAGTAAGACACGAGTATCCGCTAGCAGCTTTCCATATATTTAATGCCCCTTTCCAAGTCTCCCCTTGATCGCCACTCCATCGTATTGTCATATTTACCCGTGCAACCTGATTGGCGGGGTTTGAAAAATATAATACTGACTCGTGATATAACAAGCCAGCTGCCACAGTTGGGTCAATCAGTGTCTTGTCAAAGTAGATGTCTGATTGGGAAAAACTTTGACAGGCATCATAACTTTTGGCCATGATGCGACAGTGGCATTCTTCATGGAGTTCATTTCGTGCAGTTAGTAGAATTGAGCCATCATCAAGCTCTACAAGCTAATATAGATATAATAATTAATAAGTGAATCAGTCTAGACTTGCATATTTAATGGCAGAAAACATTATTAATTAACTAAAAAAAGTTGATACAGAAATAAATTCTTTAACATATTTGACAGATAAACCATGCATTATCATAAAGACTAACAAATGAAGCAATAAAATGAATAAAAGAAAGAAAAAAAAAAGTTTACCTGACATTCATTTGGATCAAAACTTTTTACTTTCCGCAAAACACCAGCTAGTTTCCAAGTATTTCCATTATCTATAATAATTAGAGATTATTTAATTATTACACTGCAAATAAATATTTTATTGTGTGTATCATCACTGCCACCATTACCACCATCACCACAACTCTCACTACCCCTTCATCATTGTAATTTATTAATACATCATCAAAAACACCACCATCTTCATTGTCAGCATATACCACCATTCAGCATTCATCACCACCATCATATAATATAAATTTCTTCATCATCATCATCATCAATACCACCATCATGAGCATTATGGGATTTTGAATGAATGGGACTGGGATTACGCAAAACTTTGAGCTGTGAAATGGGATTAGGACGTGATCTCCTTCAGGATCCTCTAAGTGAAATACATACCATCACTTACAACACAGTACATTCCCTCATCGGCTCCACTGGAGTGGCCACAAGTGATAAGTCTACCCTTCTTAGGGTCCCTAGTTTTCTGGGTAAATAATACAAAATATCATTACATGACATAAATATAATCAGTTCTGCTAGGAAAGGAGAGGAAGTGGAGGCAATAATAGTATTGTGGGGCCTAGTTTAGTTTGGGATGCATTTTCCCCTTACCCCACCCCTTCTCCCTTTTGTCCAAAATATCCCCAGAAAATAACACAGCTAGGACAGGAAATAGCACTTCCTCTCATCCTTCTTATTTTACATATTCATGAGATAATATTATCTTCTTGAAAGCAAAAATGTTCATCATGTTCACCCTTTCCTTTCCTATTTCCTGGATCTATACCAATGCTAAAGTGTTCAAAGATTTTTTTTCTAAATTTTGGAATTTAATGAAATTCAAAGATTTCCCAAAAATTTAAGCATTTCTTTAATTAGAATAAGGACTTGAAGATTTCCTAGAAAAATTCAAAAAAAAGTACTGCAAAAGGGGAATGTACCATTATATGAATTAACAACTTTCAATAACTTCCCTAGTGCAACATAAATTTATAATGATTATTAATACTCGCGACCCATGTGTGAAATATAAATGCGTTGGATATGCTAATTGTACCTGAATCCCAAAGCCTGGCCCAGGAGCGAAAGCAAATGTCCCGATCTGACTGGATATGTTTTGGGGTGTGGTCCAATTCTTTCCATGATTATTACTTTGTATCACATAGGTAGTGTGCACTGAACACTTATGAAAACAAAAAGAATACATCACAAATACTGCCCCTGTCTCTTGATCCACAGTGATACTTCCCAAATTGAGCCCATCAGGTGCTTCTTTATCGTCTTCGATGAAAGCTGTTGGTGTCCAGGTGGTACCCATGTCCTCCGATTGTCTAATTGCCAGGAATTTAGGACCAGAGTCACTGGAGCTGTGCTTGCGTGCTTCTGATAATGCAAGAAGTGTGCCATCTGGTAGGGCAGTGATGATTGGTATGCGATAATAAGCAACACCATTGTCACCTGCAAGAAGTCGCGCATAAAACAATTAACGTAAACACGGTCATAATTTCCTGTTCCATGCAGAAGTATGTTTAACAGCTGAAATACACATTTTCAATAAAATTCTTTCTGACTGACAGCAAATCATAATCCGTTTTGTTTGACCCCAACGAGATAATTAATCAGCAATACTGTAAAATTTCAAAGAAACTATTTTTCAAAATTTATCCCCATAATTCACCTTTTTTCCACAAAACGACCTCTTTATCTATCCTCGAATTTTCAAAGAATTGACCTTGACAATTAACGACGAAAAGCGCGCAAAAAATGATCGAATAAGCGCAAAGTTTGAAAACCGGAAGTGTTAGGGAAATTTCCCGTTCAGCCATTTTGACAAACATCAACCTTCAGGGACTATTTCCGGTTTCGTATGAACTGACCTCGATTCCACAATGACACGAGTTTCTACCAAGGGTAGGGTCAAAGAGATAAAAATTAAATATTAATAAAAAGACGATTCACTGCTTTGGTTAGAAAATTGTTTAAACAAAGCAATCAAAATCAAGGTCAAATTAATGTCACACAAAGGTTTGGGATTTTTTAAGGGATATTTTTTTATTTCAAGAGAAAAAGTTTTTTGTGTAAGTCTCACCTCCCCTCCAGGGGATTTTTTGGTGTCGATAGTGAAATCCATATAACGCGAACGTAAAGAAAATTTATAAATTCAGTAAATCGCTGAATAATGGTGCTAAAGATATCGGTGATCTAGTGTCGTAGATGATGTATCGTGAGGTTAAGAATTTCAATATAAGGAAAGAAAGAATCAATGTGTGGTTTGTAGAAGACATGTTATGATGGGAATAACTATGTCGACATCTGAAGAAGATCGTGATAGATGGACCTGTACCAAATGTACTCTGATTAACCTATATACTGATGTTTGTAAAGCTTGTGGTCATCAAAGGCCCGGGAATAACGCATATTGGATTTGTAGGACGTGTGATGTTCAAAATCTGGAAAGTGCTTCACGTTGTAGTTCTTGTGGAAATGCAAGAACACTAGCTGAGTCTCGATTATATGGAGTTTACAATGGTATAAAGCGAATTGTTCGAGGAGAAAAACCTCCATGGAGTTGTGCGAAATGCACTTTAGAAAATAGTGCCTCAAGAACAAAGTGTTCAGCTTGTGGTAGTCCAAAAGGAGTAATAGTTATCCCTGATGACGAGGAATTAGATACACCTTTCCCAGCTTCAAAGTCGCGCCAGATTCAAAACAAGCAGGATTCATCATCTTCTGAGAGACAATCCCAAAGAAGATTGTACCCAAATTTAGAAATAGAAATCCCCAAAATTGATGTTGACGCTCAGCAAAGTCCCGAACTGTTCGTTAAGTGTCCAAAATGTCAGACTATTCTTGTTGATAATGTTGGAGTATTTTGTCATGTTTGTGGTGCACAGTGTCAAGGTGAAGGTTTTAAGCCCAGACCCTTCCCTTCATCATCTATTGCTTCTACACCAGAATCTTCACCACCTTCAATTCCCGGAAAGTGGAACTGTCCAAGTTGTACTTTTACTAATGAGAATTCTAGGGATAAATGTGAAATGTGCAGTACTGAGAAGGCCACAGGTGGCACGAGTACTGAAACAACTGACATTATTGTCTCAAGAGGAATGCTTCCTTCATCTATTAATGAACCTTCAACTTCAGGAATGGGTGGGACTTCTGGTAGGTACATTTGTGCGACATTCACATATTCTCTAGATTTAAGCTCTTGAAGCTGCATACTTCCTAATTGGTTCAGTTTTTGGCCCTCTGTTGTGACGAAGGTCATGAGTTCAAGCCTCAACAAAACCAACACTCCCAAGTCTTTAAATATCTAGTAGAAGATGCTGCCTTTGTAATTACATTTGCAAATGGCGAGACCTTCATTGATCAGTGCAACTGATCAATCATTTGTACCTTCTTATAATTAGCTGAAATATGCAATTAACATTAAATTTCATCTTCAACACCGACCACCCCTGCCACTACCCCTCCGCATGTACATTGTGGAATAATTCTCAGTTAATGCATGGCATCTTGGATTAATTTCCATTCTTGGGAAATTTTAGATAAATATTGTAACATTTCTATTCATATATAAATGAATGTTTTTCTAATAACAGTATTATTTAATTGATGGGCTGGGAAGTCCCACCTAACTTAATTGCTCCACCCAACCATGGCCACTAGCTCCCCATTCCACATACATGAAAAGAAACAAATTTTGTAGCACAGAATGAATGGCAATTGTGGTATTAATTCTAGGTTGTAAAACCTTCATTCTATTATCTTTTATGAATTTCCCCTATTTTTGTTGATTTTTTTACAATAAATTATTAGTCTTGAAAAAATTCCCCCATTTCCCTACCCTTTTTGCTTTCACATCACCTTAAATGGTATCTTCTACCTCAGATCATTAGGACCAAAACAGAATTGCCACTTTATACAAGAGCTGGCATACTTTGCATTTTTTGCCACAGGCATTTGCAAAACAATAGAGACTAGTATACACTGTACATATACTAGAGCTTACTTTAACTGACAAATATACGTACAAAGGTTAACAGATTGGAAAAACCTATGTATACAGGGTTTTGTTAGCTTTTAATTTTTTTCTGACATTTATTGACCTTTATATATTTTTTATAGATTGGATATGCCCTTCATGTACCTTTCATAACTCTCAAACATCACTAGTATGTGAGGTCTGTGGCAAAAACAAAGTAGGGACAGACTCACCAAAGTCAAAAGAGGACAGCGCAGATGATAGCTTTCCATCTTTTAGTCCCACAAGAACTACATTTCAAAGACAGACAAGCATGTCAGTAGAGTCTAGAAGAAAGAGAGATGAAAACCATGCTAGGGAACAGTGGAACAAAATTACAAAATACTGCAAAAATGTGAGTGTTAGAAGTACTATAATTATACTGTAGTTTACTCCAAGGTTAAGATTTGTCTTCATTTGTTTCATATATATAGACATAGATAAAGCAGCATATAGCCAATTAATTTTCATCAAGCATTTCCTTAAACCAATATGATATTTTTATTCAGCAAGCCATACCGTTTGTTGATGATTCCTTCCCACCTATTGCCAAGTCACTATACTTGAAGCCACGTCACTCAGATCATCCCCGTGTCACCCAGTGGTTAAGACCAGAAGAGATAGATAACTTTAGATATGAAAGAAATAAACTTCCATGGGCGGTGTTCAGGAATCCAAGACCTTCAGATATCATGCAAGGTGTCCTAGGAGACTGCTGGTATGTCATTATTGAAGTATTAATTTATACTACTACCCAATAGTCCCCTTCACAGTTCCCTGCACTATCTTGAAAGGTATAGCTATGCCTTTGCATCGAAGCGAGATGAACGTTGAGCTAGCCTTGTAATGATAGAGACATGTCAATAATTGATCCTACAGTAGGTGTTTAAAAAGGTCTCTATCATTGCAAGCTCCACGTTTGTCTCGCTTCGATGCAAAAAGGCAAGGCTACCTTTCAAGATGGCGCAGGGAACTGTGAAGGGGACTATTTGATAGGTTACAAGAATTACACAGTTGGAGTAATTTGTATCTACTTTAGAACCTGATTACTGGGAACAAAGCTGTGTCACAATTGTTGCATTTTAGTACTCTTGTCACTAAGCCACCCATGCTAAGGATCAAAAGTAACAAACCAGTTAATTTTGAATATGCTGAAAAGCAGGATCCATACTTTTTTTGGACAGGTTTCTTAGTTCTTTGGCAGTCCTAGCTGAGAGACCTGAACTTCTTGAAAAGATTCTAGTTACTAGAGAGGTGTGCAAGGAGGGAGTGTATCAGGTGCGGCTGTGTAAAGATGGGAAATGGACAATCATCTTGGTAGATAATCTGTTGCCTTGTAATTCTAATGGAAATCTTGTATACTCACAGGTAAAACAATTGAAAATGCATTACTTCTATAAATTATACTTATTATCACAACTTCAGAAAATGCATGCTTCTTAGCCATTATGATGAATTCTCTAACATTATAATCACCATGTTTGAACATTCCAGGCTCACAGGCGTCAGTTGTGGGTCCCTCTAATTGAAAAGGCCATGGCAAAACTTCATGGAAGTTATGAGGCTCTGTCGGCAGGAAGGTCCATTGAAGGACTAGAGACTCTAACTGGAGCACCTTGTGAGACAATCATGCTACATAGTAAGAATCATGTATTAACCTATTATGAAATGAATGGAGTAAATCTTGTGTTCTGATTGGTTAGGACAACACACAGCATGCACATCCAATTTCTGTTCCATCATTCCAAACCAAAATAATGGATATGACATTAATTTGTATTTGATTAGAAACAAAGAAGATTGCTGGCTGTTACCAAGGAAACATCTTCTTAAAAAGCCCTGGCATACGTCCTTAGACATTTTGTAAAAAGTACATTTTTGCTGATTTCTTGGTTCAAGGTGTATTTTGCTCAAATATGATGACATTTTTTTCTTCGACAGAACCACCAGGCAGTTCTGGAGGTGAGGAGGAGGACA
>OCZR010013842.1:2758-21419 GCA_900234385.1 Anemonia viridis
TGAATAGGTAATTTATACACCGTAAAGAAAGAGAATACTTACTGACGTTTCGGACGCTAGTCCTTCGTCGTTGCTTTTACTCCGACGAAGGACTAGCGCCCGAAACGTCAGTAAGTATTCTCTTTCTTTACGGTGTATAAATTACCTATTCATCACTATTATATAAATTAACTTAAGGCCAAAGGACCTCTTCAAAATGCTTTCTTGGTCATATCTGGCTATTTTTAATACATCATTGATTATCATAAGATGATTTACAACATATTCTGATCAGTCTTTAGCAAGATATTCTTGGTTTTAGCTTGGGTTGCACCCCAAAACCGCAATGTATTATGGGAATGTGAAATTGGAGAATACTGAGAAGAGGGTCGTTTGGAAAGATTTTTCCGACCCGGCAAAAATCCTGGGGGAAAAGGCGCCAGATTCCTTCAGCCATACTTTCTTACAAAACCACATCCAGGGAAATTGTTTTTTCCCCATGAATGGAAACCCTGGAACAATTTCGTTTAGTGTTTTTTTATAGACGAAGTTTCGCTGTGGAGATTATGCTTTGTACTCGAATGATTTGAAGTGTTAAAGACCCCGAGGTGTCTAGGCGATGTGTCGCATGATTATTAACACAAAGCAGAATTCATGTCTTGTCTGGTTTTACCTTTCCGTGATAATTGAAGAATCTTATCTTTAGAAACGATTATCGTGATAATGATGATTATCCATCAATAAATGTTGATGCTTGACTACGAGAAAACTACATTAATGTGACAATAAGTGCGCTCAAGTTTACGCACATAGGGCGCTCTGAATGAGTAGTGCTTATGGGCCTTGGGAAGCAATAGGTTGGGGTGGTGCGTAGGTTCTCGTCTCTCACGAACCGCTGTGGTCCAGCGACTTCGATCTGAGCTGTGTTTTGTGGTCAGGCACGAGTCCTATGGCGTGCGTATGTGTATTCGACTCGACCACGTTGAGCTAGCTGCGGCCTTCACAGTTATTAGTTATTAGAGCTGCAAGAACTGAAAGAATGATTGACCACTCTTTGGTTTCCTTTCCTTATTGGACATCTTCGCCCTAGTTGTGACAGTCTCTTGTACTAGTAGAATCATCCTGGCGGCATCAAATCCTTGTAGGATATTCATGCTTCACTTTTGACACGACTTGATCAAATAAAAAGACATGATAAAGTTTGAAGATTCCGACAAATTGGAAGCATGTCGAACAATCCACATACCAACAGGAAATGTTCACTTCATTACAGCGTGCTGTCTCTTAAACATTCTGATTGGTTGAAATCTATTTCTCTTGCATTTGATTGGCTTAGAGAGAAAGCCATTTTAGTGTTACCTCATTTTCTAGACATTTCTAGTTCTTGGCGTCTAACGGCCGTTTCACTTCATCAATTAACTCTGCTCGTATGGGTTGACTTCAGAAACAACGCCAAAATCGTTCAAGGACTCTTTAAGGTAAAGTCTTGGTGTGTCAGGGTATAGGTATAACATGGGAAAATATTTCGGGCAAAAAAGATTGACTCTGTGATATAGTACATACACCTCTTTCAAAGACCGTTGTCACCGCCAAACCACAGTCCACACACTCCTAAGACTGCAAAGGATCTCGGGATTTTTTTTCGCGCTTCAATTTATCACAGAATATTTTGCCGCCTGTGTTTGTGGACAGTCGACTCTAAATGTTCCGCTCCATAATAAAAAGTTTTCATGTGGGTGAAATTCCGCGACGCCATAAGGCCTTCTAACCTTAAAATAAAGAGCGTGTGCTCTATGTTGGGTAGAAAAATTGCGATATATGCTTCTCTGAAATGCCAAGACAAAAAGACGCTTCTCGTTTATCCACGCCAAAAACACTCCACAAGCTAAATAGCGCGCCAACGCAGATCTGTACGGTAAGGTCCGAGCATCCATGACTGCAACACAAAACTAATACAAAATGAAATACGCGAAAGATTCACGAGATACTTTGGAGTTTTGAGTGTCGACTGTGCTTGGGCTGCGATGATTCTAAAAATAGATGAATATTAGAGAGAAGGTCAAACAAGCCGCCAGAGAACTTCACCACCTGTGCTTTCTGTAATGACCAGGCTTATCAGTTGTTTACGAATGTTATTATCAGGAAATGGCTCGTTAGAAAACACGAAAAGACGCATTTCTTTTTTCAATAGAATCGGCTTTTTTTTTTCTAAAAAAGGTCATTTAATGCATGGCTGGGTATTTTTGCAGCGGTTTGAGGTGCGATTTTTGTGGCAGTTTTAGTCATTCAGGAATGGTAAAATAATAACTTGTGGAGTTTAATTTTATTCTGGTGATCAAGATTAACCGGATAAATGGCCATTCAGAAATATGTGACAACATTTGTTATGTTTTCAAAAATTGCCGCAGTAATTGCTGGTGTCAACTTGTCTCGCAAGACAATTCGAAAAATATACTGAGGTAATGTACATGGGAAGTGACTGGCAAATTAGATTGAATGAAGGAAGACTTTTTGCTTGGTGTCACGAGTCTATCTTTTAACTAAATGCAACCGTGAGTTTTAAAGATTACTGTTAAGTTTATTGAGCTTTTTTTCGCTTTTTTTGGTTGAAGAATTCTATTACCTTTTCCTTTTCCTTTTCCTTTTCCTTTTCCCTCCCTTTTCTCTCCTCCCTCCCATCCTCAGTCAATCTCTGCTGTACTGACTCCACTCTCACCTGTATAATGAATGTTGCTCAAGCCAGTCGGAAATATTCTTACAAATAAAATAAGGGAATGTACAAGCCTACCAAAGTGTACGTCCGACTAGAAGCACGTCAGCAAGACCCACGATCTGCAGTCGTCCAATATCTCTAATATTGTAGTGATATACAGCAAGAGAAGTATCAATTTATTTTGCCATTAAAGACTGTCTGTAATGATGAATGAATGATAATCGATCTTCAGAAGCAATAGTGATCGGTGTCAACATCTTCAAAAAATATGAACAATGAACACTTTGCTATTAAGGATAAACGTGATAGTTTGGGGTAGATGACATGCAAGAAAAAATAAATTACATTCAGTATAATTAAAGCTCAACTTGAATGCGAGAAGTAGTTTTGGATGACGTTTTTCGACTGAAGAGGAGCGTTAATGACGTGGACTGTCCACACACACCTAGTGATGTGATGACAAGCGCCTCCTGTTGTTGTATAACAACTGCCGATGACACCCTTGAACTCACTTGTCCACAAGCTTATTTTGGCCATATTTGTAGATGAGACTCTCCAGAAACTTGTGACGATTCAATTTAATGAGTGTTTTGATCAATTTGTTTTCTAAGTACTTTAGTGTTCCAGTTATTTGATTACTCAATTTGAGATACAACGACGTCGTTCTGAAGGCTCCAGGGTTTCCTGCTCTTAAGAGTGATGGTGAGATATGAGGAATGTTTTTCGGAAGGGAATGATTAGGCGATTTGTACTTGTCATGGATATTTTTATATATCGCCAGTTTTTAATCGTACTGCGAGTATTCTGGTATATTAGTTCACTTAGGCTGGGCTGGGCACCAACGAGCACGTTGAGAACTCGAACCAAATTCTCGGAGAAAGGTTTAGTTAATGTTTTTCGCTTTTTCAGTTATAAGAAAATCAAGCTCGCAAAGCAGTGTAACAAGAAAACACAAGAGACAGTACAGAAGTGACTGCATATTACAGCCAACACAAAGAAAACAGAGCAGAGAAGAACGAAGGTATGGAGCTAATGCTATTAGTACAGAATGCAAACGATAGCTGCAGAATAATTATATAAAATAGATAGTCACCAAAAAAAATTGGAACAGTGAAAAAATCGTATAATTTGGGTTAAAATCGAACAGTGAAAAAATCGTATAATTTGGGTTAAAATCGAACAGTGAAAAAATCGTATAATTTGGGTTAAAATCGAACAGAGAAAAAATCGAAAACTCCGGGTTAAAATGGAACAGGTCTGGAGAAAAATCGAATGCTCCGGTTTAACTAATATCTGACTAAATACCCGTTCACTTACTCAATGTACTGTCAACTACATTCAGACTATGGGTCTCGATTAGGTTTTTATTTGACGATTCTTCGCCTTCTACAGTCGGTCTTAACTTTAGTTTATTTCATGGTTTTATTTTGTAAGCCACTTTTATCTCACATATATGTTACCGTGTGGGTTGGCTATGTTTAGTACGTGGTTGGCGGCATTAGTACCACAGGGGTCATGGGTAGGCCAGTTTGCCCTTGTATAACCATCGAAGTAGTAATACAGGCTGGATTTAGCCAATGATGGGCCATAAGCATAGAATTGGAGTTTTGTCGGCACAGTAGTTGGACATTTCTTGGCCACAATCTTAACGAGCCTGCAGTTTATCGAACCTGCCTTCCACAGTACCAGGCTCCCGCTGCCAGGCTTACACACGATCCAGTTATTGATGTTGGATTTGATGAGGATCTCACTGCCGAGACGACGCCACATGTTGAAGTTCATTGCCGCGTAGTTGGTCTCACTTCGTGGTGCGGTCGTTGAAACTTGAACATTCACTGACCTAGCCGGCCAGTTTGGTCTCGGGGTTATTGCATTGGAGCTACTCTTAAAACTACCGTAGTTGGTGAAGGTGTAACTCCACACTAGTGTCCAGCCTCCTCCCGCGGTTTTCTGGTCGCAGTAGGCCTGGAAAGCGTCGTTATGGGAGCCACGGTTCGGGTCAATCCAGTAGATACCTGAAGGGCTTTTAGGATTGGAACGATGGAGAGCTTTGCATGAAGACACAGCCGTGGTTCTTGTTCTTCCTGTGTGCAGTGATATTGGATGATATGATTAGGAAGGATAAACTATCTGTCGATCTTCAAGTCAAATGCCAAACATTCTTGCATTGAATTAAACTGAATGCTTGTTGCTTCTCTCCTGTGCTTTAATCGAGGATATTTATCCGGGCTCTCCGGTTTACTCCCTCCGCAGAACTGAGTTAGTGATAGATAAATAATGAGCGGGGAGACCTTTATGGGATTTAAAACGTCGAGCCCCAGGCGAGCCGTTTTAGCCACATAAAGGTGGATCGACCCCGAATGTTTTATCTTACTTATCAAACATCTAGGATAGTTAGGTCATCTGCTACATAAATTTTCAAGGTAAAAGAAGTTTTTGCTGAGAAAATCGAAGTTAAAGCTGTAAGCAAATCAGGACGAATCGGTAATACGAGCCAAAAAATGGTTAAATTTGTCTCGCAACATTGTTGCGGCACAAGTTGTAGAGCAAATGTTGCTCCAGTCGTTTTACCACCGCGCGCAACAAAATTCCCTTGTTGCAAAAAGTAGAGAGTACTTCTACTTGGTGCAACAAGGGCATTTTGTTGCACGAGGTGGTAAAACGAGCAACATTTGCTCTACAACTTGTGCCGCAACAATGTTGCGAGACAAATAATAGTGTGTAAGTAAGGTATGACTTACCTAGGAGTGGTAGTGATGTGTGGAGAGAGAGCTTCATGAATCTGGCCAGGATTATCTTGGTGTAGGCGATAGAGCACTTGGATAGCTGTAGCTTGCCGTTAGAGTCTATCTCAATCGGGCTGCAGTGACTCTTGTTTGAAGCTGCTCTGGCCAACAAACTGAACAAACAACAAACATATCAGGATGTACATGATGTCTAGTGAGCACTAACATGGACTGCGTCGGTGTTTCTAATGAAACAGTTATCGTAGATTAATAAATTTTACACCGTAGTGAAAATAGGAACTGACGTTTCGGACGTTAGTCCTTCGTCGGAGTCAACAGAAAATAAGAGTGAGAGAGATGTTTATATACATATCACTTGAGTAAAATCTGTGTTATGACGAGTATCTTTACTGAACTTGTGACACGGTCAATATTAATCTTTTTTATTTCATTTCAATTCATTCCATTCCCGTTTCATTTCATTTGCTTGTTTTTTTTTATTTATTTATTTTTTAACTGAATATAATTCATTTACACTCTTCTAAAAATATGAAATTCGAATCTGTCCTCTGCCTTAGCAAACAACTTATCTCGCCAAAAAACCCGATTTTTAAAAACGTAAGATTCTTTCGATTCGATTGGAGACCCGGCTGGAATTTCATCCATATCTATATTTTGTATGTACGGATATCGTAAAAATAGCCTAAAGAACTGTTAGAATTATCAATTCAAGCCTAAAAATGATACATTGTGCAAAGATCCCATTCATGCAGTAAATAGCTTGTGTCTTCATCTGATAAATATTGTACATCTTAAAAAAAGCCTTACCTCATGAACACCAAAGCCATTAGCACCCAGACTTTACTGACCTTGCGTTTGTCGTCCATAGAGTGTTGAACAGAATAAATAAACGTACAGTGTACAGTGTATCTGTAAAGCGCGGCTCGAGTTGTCGTAGAAAAGAAACACTTCTATTAGGTCAGTAGCGAGTAGATTCAATTACTAATTGCACTTGAATTTCAAACTTGAATTTTTTCGTGTTCAGCGCGGAAGTCAAAAGTCCAAAAAGAAATGAGGCATTAATTGTTTGTGTTTTTGTCAAAACAAGCAGTAGGGGGCAGCTCATTTGGCATTATCCTTAAGAAGCTGCTCATATAATTTATAAACTTTATTCGAAAAATAATTTTTTTTACCCTGATAATATACGTCATAAATTTGTAATATATTTTTAACAAAATTCTGAGCGATTTCCGAACATTTTCAGTATTTAATATGTTCTATTTAGACTACCAAGAAATTATTTCAATGTTTTTAAATCTTTTTTTCACAACAAAGAATGTTTCCCACTAGTTTGGTAGCTCGACGAAAAAGATCTGAAGGCGTTTATCCAATCTCGTACCCAGAGCCTGCGTTCCTCTTGGTCCGTTTCTCGGTGCTGACCAAGAGGAACGCGGGCTCTGGGTACGAGATTGGTGTTTATCTAATGTATAAATTTCCGCTTGGTTTGGCAACATTTTTTACATGGTTAACCGCATTACTACCGCATGGGTCATGCGTTGGCCAATCATTTCCTTTTTTACCATCAAAATAATAATAATGACTCGATGCTTGCAGCGAAGGTCCAAACGTGTTGACGTTGAACTTCGTTGGGACTGTATTCTTACATTTCCGGACCACCACCCTAACTACACTGCAGTTCATCGATCCTTTTTGCCACATCACCATACTGCCGCCTCCCGCTTTACATTTGACCCAGTTGTTGATATTGGACTTGACAAGAATCTCATTCCCCAGTGAACGCCATAGGTTGAATGGCATTGCCTCGTAGTCTGTTTCTCTTAGCGGTACTGTCTTTGAGATTCGTACATTGGAACTTTCTATCGGCCAACTTGGTATTGGCGTCACTGCGTTATTTCCACTGTTGAAATTGTCATAGTCCTTAAAACCGTAACTCCACACTAGTGTCCAGCCTCCTCCTTCCGTCTGCTGATCGCAGTAGGCCTGGAATGCGTTGCCAGGAGAACCATCGTCCGGGTCTATCCAGTAGATGCCAGATTCACTATCGGGGTGGAGTTTTTTGAGTTCCTTGCAGCTGCGCACAGCGGATTCTCGTTCAAATGCTACTGAAAAGGAAAAGAAACATGACTGAAGTTAAGGAATGGAACTTCACCAGTATGGCCACTGAGAATATCGCGAAGTGCGTCTTCCCCTAAGGAACAGTTACGTTCTACCGTACATACACATACACTGTCGTATCGGTTATTGATAGGCCTGGTGTAACCAAATACCGCGAATCTCTTGCTGAAGATACTTGTCGGTTAACATCGATGACTGATATTTCGAGCGGCAACCCTTCGTCATGCATGCCGAGTACAACTCGTTTTCACAACTCGCCTCTCGCAGCTCTAAATGAGCAGAAATATGAGCAACAAGATCGCGCAAACCGGTCACGCAAAGTTACAAGTTGCAGAGCGAATGTTGCTCGTGTTCCCATCCGAAGCGCAACAAATGTTCATTGTTGCGGAAAGTAGAAAGTCAGGCAACAAAAGCAATCCAACCCAAATTCGCGCTCTGCAATTCTCAATACAGCATTGTTGCGCAACATGTACAAGTTGCACGAATTTGCTGCCCGTATTTTCGCGCCTTAAGGCTTATAATATATTCTACGTATAATTCATCTAGTACGTACGATTGTAGCAGGCTTACCATGGTGAAAGGTTTTGGTCTGACGCTTCAGCTTCCCAATCAGGAGAGTCTTGAAAAGCTTATTTGAATAATTGATGCAAAGGTCCCCCGCGTCATCCATGTCCACCAAACATTGTCTTGAAGGCCGAGCGCTCGCCAGTATGCTGTAGCTACGAGAACAAGTAAGAATAAGACACTGGTTATTTAAAATCTTGATAGAACTGGTTCGTTTTGAACCCGAAAGTCGCCGGTTTTTCCCCGCATAGGCGTTTGAAAGAAGTCAGTGTCAGCTCAAAACAAAAATATCTAGGCCGAAGTACATTGTCGCTGAAATTATTCATGCATTATTAGACCTCTGCTGAAACGGAGTGGATATAAAACGTGGCAAAAGAATCAGTCTATAGAAATGATCTTTCAGTTTAATGAATTGAGTCAGTGATTAGGTAAAAAGTCCAATGAATTCAGTCAAGATAAAAACGTTGCCAAACATTTTTCAAACTTTTATCGTCTCAAATTGTCTTACGCCCAGTTCGAATTAACTGTTCTATCGCGTTGAATCTAATATAAGATAACAGCCCTTTTGCTTAGCGCCAGAAGACGATATGTGTTCTAATAGTTTAAGGAAAAACAGCGCTCCACCTCAAAGGCAATTAGATTCGACGCGGCAAAGCATGTTTTTTCTTTCAACGAGTATCAAATCAGAGTAATAGATAGTTTGTTTTTCTACCTCAAAAAAGTCAGAATCCAGAGCAATGCCTTCCAAGATAATGACATCATGATTTCCAGATCAGTTGAGCTTTTTCTTAAGCTTTGAAATAGTAAGCAAAAATGTTAGACAAGAGGATTACAGTGTTTGCATCAACGACCACATGCAACTGGACCGAATGTTGTATAAGCAGAGAAACTGAACTTTAAGCGAAGTTTGTCTTTTCAACCAATCGGAATAAGAAACAGCCAAAGTACTTTCAGCTGCTCACTGAAGTGCTAGCTGAAATATTTCTTGTACTTTTACTATAAATTAGTTAACGAAGTCAAAAATATCGACTTCAGTTTCCAAATAAAGCAACAAAATCGTGCAACTTGTCATGCGACATTTTTGGGTTGCAACTTACAGAGTGAATGCGGCAAAGAATTAGTAGAACGAGTAGCTCCAATGCAATAACCCCAAGACCAAACTGAATTCAGCAAATACAAGAGTTTTCATGACTACACCACGAACTGGTAGACTACATACACGCGGCAATGAGATCCTGGTCAACTCCAACATCAATTCATGGTTCCGACTCCATCAATAGTGAACCAAACATCGTTGCAGCTTTCACAGAGGAATTCAAATCTTGTCCCACAAACAACTACATAGTATCTGTTTGAAAGAGTACTACAAGGATTACAGGAGAATTTTATTTTATTTTCACAAGAAACTAAGTAACTGAAACAATCTATATACATTATAGGTGATCAGAGTTTGAAATTCTGAGATATTTTAGCTAGTTTGTTGAGCTTGTGCATGGGACATAACAACAGTAACCAAGGGGAATCGGAACCATCAATAGACCTGAAGCATGATGACGTTTCATACCTCTAGTACCACAATCCTTTTCAAACTTTCTTTTGATATTGAAATGTTAAAATTCCTTTGAGAATTCGAAGACAATAGTAAAAATTAACATAACAAAAGAGGCTACTGAAAAGGATTGTGGTATTAGAGGTACGAAACGTCATCATGCTTCAGTTCTATTGATCGCATTGGTGAGAAGAGAGCGCTCTCACCTCTATACCCCCGTGGTAACTAACGCATTGTAGAATTTATTACAAGGGTGTATCACAATAACAAATAAAACAGGGTTTTCCGTGCTCCGGTTAGTAATAGAGTCGTTTTCGTATGAGTGGTGACACTTCACGGTTACGATACGATACGGTTACGGCAGGAATTTCGAATGTTTTAGAGTCTTTTTCGTATGAGTGTGAAACGCGTACCGCTCCTTGCCGTCTCAGTGTCAGTTCCGTGTGTGATATCTATAAAAACATTCGAAATTTCTTCACGTGCCGTGACCGTGACCGTGCGGTTTTCACAGTCATACGAAAACTGCTCTACTGATACGGATACGATACGGCGCGGTAAGTTTCCCACTCATGCGCACTGTGGTTTATTAATGAACGGAGCACACACATTTGCGGATGCCATCCGCGCTCGACGCACGCTTTGTTAAGAAATGTAACTGTGAGAAAACAGCATCGAAAACTATAAAATACTTTTCCTTTCTATATAATAATAAGAATAAAACAGCTTTTCCCCTGCTCCGTTCAGTAATAAAACACTTGGAAAGCGCCTTAAAAGTGTCGTGCTTACGCCATCGTGTCGTGGTTACTGAACGGAGCAGGGGAAAAGCTGTTTTATTCTTCTCTTATCAGATATAGAAAGGAAAAGCATTTTATAGTTTTCGATGCTGTTTTCTCACATTTCTTAACAAAGTGTGCGGCGAGCACGGGTGGCATCCGCAACTGTGTATGCTCCGTTCATTAATAAACCACAGTGCGTTCTCGACCAATCAGCGCGCGTGTACTATCCGAACTGTATTATTTATCATATTCATCAAACTAACTTAAATTTATAAAACCTGGATAATCGTCCTAGCTATGCCATCCAGTTTTGAGTCTGCGAAGGAAAAGAATCAGTCGTAGTGTGCTATACTATGTTCTCGAAACTTATTTTTTACTTATAAGTTCTACTATGGCTTTATTATTTTCTACTCCAAAACTGAGGGGGGAAAATGTCGGCTGACAATGGCTGGCGCGAAATGTTTTTTCGCATTTGTCATCTTGGGTAATATCGAGTGATGATCTTCTCAGACAAAAATTAATTCAATGAGCTTGTGATAAAAATTTTCAAGAAACAGAAAATAACACTCAAACAACAGTCCTATCGCAGTAGGACTCCAGAGAATACTTGGACTCCTAGGAAGAGATGACAATTGACGAAAAAACACTTATTGTACACTGAATCCAAAATGAGCTCTTTCCAACCGGATTCGACACGCACCTGCTGTTATTTATTTGGTATTTTCCACTTTCAATATTAAATTCTCATATTCGACGTCAACTTTCTCATTATGGTGCAAATTAATACTTGATCATTCGTCTTGCAGCGCAGTACATTGGACACTCTTTATAGCCGTCTTTGAAAGTCTAATCACGTTCCTCACGTTCTCGAATACTTGGAGATTATAGCATTCGATGATAGTTTGAATATAACCGGGATAAGTCTCAAGGGATAGAGCCAGTGTGGGGTCCAGGAGTCTGGTTTGGATTTCAATATTTCACATTTGCGGTGATTTTCTTCAACGACTTTGAAGGTAAGTTAAGAAGAATACTATATATTCCTATCAGTTAGTTACCAAACATTTTCTCAAAGCTGTGAAAGCTGAGACCGCCGAGATTATGTGGGAAAACATTTCATGCTCAATATAAGTGAGGAAAGTTTTATCGAGCGATTGAAACATGTTAAGTGTAATCTAGTTTTTGCTGGTCTTAGCTACTTATAGTTTTTCAGGTGACTAACTGAATTGAAATAAGTGCAGTAAAGAAGTTGTATTGTGAATGCTGAATAATATGGGCGTAAGGAGCGACCTCTGGCTCCGTTGGAGCAGATGTAATTGTGACAAAAAAATTTCAAGGATCTTGTGTATAAATGAAAACTTTTTAGTCAAAAAAAGATTTTTTTTGAGAAAATATCTAGAGATATGTTTCTTTAATTTTGCTTTAATCCCAACACGATTTAAGGTGATTGGAAGTATTCTTTTCCCGAGCGCACCGAACTTTTTCATTTGAGGCCATGAACAATTTAATGCTCACCTATGGACTTGATTTTTATACCAAATATGAATGCAAGATTGAAGTTTTAAATGGTGTTAAAATGATTTCGATCAGCATTTCAAAAAAAGCATTAAACCAATATCGTTGAAAATGATTTTCCTCGCGGATTATCTCGGAAATTTGATAAGCTTCAGACAAGCGATAAACTGCATGGCAAACGTCATACAAATGCACTGAACGTTTCATAGCAAATTCAAGAAATTTTTAAATTATAAAATTATTGGAAGTTTATTTTGAACTTTTTCCTGTGAACTTATGAACTACTGAATGAGATGAATTATTCTGTTTGTTGCAGAATTCCCCACTATTAACTCTGGTTTGTTATGGTTGAATAGCTTCTAAAAATACCTAATCCCTTCTCTATGAAGAGTGTTGATTAGTTTTCCTTCCTCCACAAAAATCAACTTCTAAATTCCAATTGGAAAGCAATGGAAGAAGCTGTGGAATCCACTGTTAATTGTCATTTATTTTTTTTATTTTTTATTGAATAGTTATGAAAAAATGTAAAAAAAGCCCAAACATGCAACCTGGTTTGAGTGGACGCAATTATAGTTCAGTTATTCCGAGGTGCCCATCTGTATGTATTTCGTTCCGTGAGAACGAAGGCGAGTTTCGAGCGAGTTACGTAATATTCAGTGTTAATTCAAGGGGTAATTTGTGTTATGTGAAAATAATTTGATGATTTCACATATATTAATAAGTTATGATCCAAGGCTAGTTTTACGAGTGGTAGTGTTGAGGCTGATTTTCACGACACAACTTGTCGCGCGCGACTTGTCGTATACGGCATGGATTACGGATTTTAAGCCATAGTTTAAAATGCTACGACAAGTCTTGAAGCCGCGTACGTCAGTCTGGAGGACCATTTACACGACACGATTTTGAGCTGATTTCGCCTTATACGTCAAGTCGTGCGCGGTAAAATCGTGCCGTGTAAACTAGTTTCAGTTGTTTGTTTGTTTGAACCGAGTCTTAGAGTTAGTTTATATATATATATATATATTTTAAATAAATCCTTGATTTAAGTGTCTAGTCGTTCTAGATCTAGCGCTTTCGATTCGTGCTAATTGGGAACATTTTTCGCTCACACACACTACCACTACATTCAGTATTTTATACACACAACGCTCACTCACATGTTGATTTTTACGGAGGGAGGAACCCGGAGTACCCGGAGAAAACCCTCGTAGCACAGGAGAGAACAACGTACACATCAAACAAACTTAATTCACATATGAATAAAGCGCCGAGGGCTCAAACCAGCGACCCAAACCAAAACCTTTGGACCCACATTGGTGGATGACGCGTTAGTTGCCCCAAAATGGGGCCCAATATGGTCCAATATGCGTCCACTATTGTATTATATAAAAAACCAGAATACAAATTATTTACAAAGATCCCACCAATTTCAGCGGAAAAATAAATTAATTCCCAGCTGCTTCAAGAATGTCACTGAATTCAAAGTCAAAGAATATGGCTTTTTAGAATGACTATAGGCTGTCACAATTGGCATCTTTCGCCAGTTTGAAATGAAATTCATTGACTGACAATCAGTTTCGCGTTTCACAAGGTGGCTCCAAAACTCCTGGCGCAATTTGATCCGTTTTTGTGACGCTATCAAACGGTTAGCACACAGTTACCCCACTTAATACGAATTTAACTGTCAGAGTGTTTTGATATCAGTTCAGCTCCTTAATGTGAACTTTAATTGATTATTAATAATTTCCAAGACACTACGGACGATAGTCATAGAGATAGCAACTCCCCACCCGTGAGGTATGGCCGTTGTGGGAGACTACATCCACTCAAATCTCTTGGATGCCGGAGTAATCTCTGAGTGTCTCTCTAACTTGAACTTAAATCTACTGACATTAGACCCATATAGTGTAAGATAAGACCGGCTAATATGCCAGTGATTTTGGCAGATATTTGCTTTCTTTCAATTTAAGTTTTTCATGGTAAAGTGTATCACCATGGTAATGTGGCACATGACAAACTATTAATAAGTGTTCGTTGAAAATTTGAAGAAAAGCCAGTTCTTGCCTTGGGAGAGAGAGAATATAAACTGGAAGAGCAAACAAACGTCTTAGTGATGTAAAACCGGAAAGATTCATTGAAATCTAAGGTTAGGGATTGAAATAATTCACTATATAACTGGGTCGTTAATTGAATATTTTTGGTTTACATTTCAGTTTTATAGAGAAGAACTCTGAAGTTTTTCATATTGATATTCGCAGTTAGTTTCATATAGGTTTGTGTATTCAGATTGTGGACTGTGGACTTCCTAAGATGTGGGATATGTTTATGAAATACGGCAGCAGCTTTTAAACAAAAATTCCACATTTTTTTGATTCCCTCAAGTTCTTTCCTTGACGTTAATTTTATAAGACGCGGATGTTTTCAAAACATCTCGCTTTGTTTTGATAGCACTCTTGTGAGAAAAAAATTAGAATTTCTTCTGCACAGTTTGAACAAACATTATAGGCTGGTATTATTTATATTCATAATCTAGGACTGATGGGAATATTGGAATTGTTGAACTTCCAGACAACCCGTTTCGGATTTTTAGTTGGATAGGACATCTTGTCGCCAAAAATATGACGAGATATATGCAAAGAGATTGACGAAACCATAAAATTTTGTAAATTTCCAGAAAAGTTTTCCCCTCTTTTATAGATGGTTAAAACAAAATGCATGTTCTATATAAGGTAGGACGAGAAAGGACGTGGAATAAAAGCAAGCGAAACCGTTAACCCAACCAAAACTGATTAGTTACATTATTTATACCTCCACGCAGTGAGGAAAAAAATTGTTTGTTTTTTCCAAAAAAAACCCTGAACTTTATATTACAAACAACATTACCATTGAATATTCTAAAGCAATTAAGTATGAACTTCAAATTAGTCAGCCTTCAATTTTATTTCCGGAATATAGGAAGAGATTAGATAAAAATTGTGCAAAGAATTTTAATCAAAATCTAGCGACACTGGAAAGGTTTTCTCGATTTTTCTATTAGAAATTCCGATGTTTCTCGCTAGAGATTTTCATTGTACTAACTAAAATTGTTGATAAATTATTATATTTCATTTCTATTGTTCTATTTTATTTTAATAAAATAATATTTTCAAACTCAGCACGAGTTCTGGCGCAATTTGCTAATAGTTATTTCAAAAATAATTTGATTTTTCGTCCGTACATGAATCTTTAAAACTAACGAAAACTGTAAATGCACTGCGTAATTATTGCAGTGACCGTACGTTCATATATTGATCTTAGGAAGTATTCAAAGGACTTCTTAATTACTTTTGTCACTCTAAGTCATTTTAGAAATGTTATATTTAAGTTCTGTGTGCCAAGAATAAGAAAGCTTTTGCTCTGCTTAGGATTAGAATCCGTTATATGAATAAAAAACAGCTCGAGCTCGAGATGTAAACGAGATTTTTTTTGGCTCAAATGACCATCACAGGACACACAAAAACAGTGACAGTTATGATTATGTTAAGCCTTCATTAGAGAAAGACGAAAGTGTCAAACAGTTAGTTCAGTAAATGTCGTTTAGTTCGAATATAATTTTACTTCTAAAGCGAATGATTCTCCGTTAGTTTCTTAAGTAGTTATTGTCGACAGTTCTACACAAACTGAGCTCATTTTGGATTCGATTTTGAATTGGGTTTCAAGTGAAAACAAACTGACTTTTTCTTTTCGTTTTGCGCTGTTGAAACGACTCCGGAATTCTTTATCTTTTTCCTCTTCTAACATGTATATTTTCCCGGATAAAAAATCGAAAGATATCACATCAAAAATCAGTGAAAAACACCGCTTTCTAAATCTGATATAAATTAAGATTAAGATAGTGTAGGTGAGCTTAAGTATATAAATAATTGAAAAATCTGTGGCGGTTTGAACGTTTTGGCAGGCTATTCTGTCTATGAAAAGTAAATAAATATTCACCATTTTTGGCGTTTTCTTTGCGCTCTTTTTTTCCCTATAGGACCTAAAAGATCGCTCTGGTAGACTTGTACAGCGAAGAGTTTTTCTTCAAACATGGAAAAACCCAAGTTTGCATTCGAGAAAGACTTAACAATGAACTCAGAAATTCTTACCAAGACTCAGTGCAAAGTTGAAGACCTCACTGAGAGCAAACTTATCAAAGATTTTGGCTCATACACAACGCTCCATGGCTTTCACTTTATCTTTGACTCTGGCACAACTCCTAGACGTCTATTCTGGTTTTGTTTAATGGTTTTTGGGTTCGCGGGCCTCATAACCCAAGTGTTTTTTAGCATATGTAGATTGAACTCTAACGAGACGAAAATCCGCAAGAGCATCGAGCTATCCTCAAATCTTAAGTTTCCCGCCGTGACAATCTGTAACCAAAACATGCTGAAGAAAAGCAAGATTGAAGGGACTAAAGCTCAAGATTACTTGGATCAGCTGGATGATATCAAGTTAAGACTGAGGAACCAGAAAAAAGTAAACGTGCCCCCGTTTGACATCGAAAAAGTTGTGCAAGAATCTGGTCACCATGTTCGGGAAATGATCAATGAATGTGTATTCACTGATGAATATTGTTCATGGAAAAATTTTACGCGGACAGAGACGTCGTCTTTTTCAGTAAGTCTGCCTTTCCGGCCGAGATACCACTAGTATATTTGATTTTAACTTATTTAGTTTGATTTACAATGCAGACACTCGAGTTGCTCTACGAGTACTTGCGCGCCTCTAAACGAGTTGCTTATCATTCCACATTCTCGGCACTGAATAACGACGAAGTGAAAGTGCATGTTCAGTTTGAGGAAAGCGCACCTTTTTTTTATATAGCCATCATTATTCACCCCTCATATATATTTTTCTTCTAGCACGGCAACTGCTACACTTTTAACGCTGGAAATAACGGTTCTTCCATTCTGAGTGTTAGTGCGCCGGGTAAAATGCAGAGTCTGAGCCTTCGATTGGATTCCGAGCCACATGAATACTATGGACCTTACAGTTATGATGGTACGGGGTTCAAACTTGCTGTTCACGATCAAGGAACATACGTTGATGTAGAGGAGGAAGGATATGACATCTCGCCGGGGTTCTACACTAGCATAAGAATCAAGAAAAACAAGGTGCGTTGCTCAAGATCAAATACAGCATCAAAATCGTGTAGCTGATTACGCAACATTGTTGCATTGTTGTATGATGTTAGAGCGAATGTCGCTGCCATTATCACACCGCACGCAACAAACTCTCATTGTTGCAGTACTAGAGCAAAAAGAGATATTTCTGCAACAAAGTTTTGTTTGTTTTTTACACGGGGAGGTAACAAACATGCTGTCTCTCTCATAATTTCTCTCTCATAATGTCTCTCCGTCTCAGACCATGTGTCATTCCCTAGAGTATCATTTCTTTGTTTACGGTTGTCCATAAGAAAACACATGAATATGGATAAAAATCTGGCAGTCAAACACTGAAAAAATCTTATTCTCAATGGTACGTGGTCTGAAATATATGGAGAATCATTACACCCAAGATAAAGAAACCTATATTTTTACTTCACAAATTTCAGGCTACTGCTAAAAAAAGTGGGCATCGAGGTTGTACAAATTGCTATAATTCAGTATATTTGATTCGTAATTAACTTAATGGTAGTCGTGCTTAAAAAATTAGTGAAAAAAAAAATACAAATGAAATAAACGGCAGGTTTTGAAACTCGTGTGCCCACTTTTTTTATTCCTTGCGCATGCGCATGGATTTCGTATGAGTGTGAAACGTACCGCGCCATGCCGTGTCAGTGCCGTGATTTCTATAAAAACATTCGAAATTTCGGTCGTAACCGTGCCGTGCCGTTTTCACAGTCATACTAAAACTGCTGTAAATGCGGAATTCGTGATGCGTCTATTCAGTGCACAAACTATGCGAAATATGATAAAAATCAGTGTTACTTGTCTATGACTGCCACAGGAAATATCTCTGCCTCCGCCATACCACTCCATGTGTGGATCACGTGAACTGATCAACTTCAAGCAGTACTCCTATTCGTCTTGTTTACATGAATGCATCAGCAAACTCGTTGCAAAAGAGTGTAACTGCAGAGTGCTTTCTATGGTTAAGAAAGGTAAGCTCATGTAGTGTTGCGTCTTCTATCAATGCGGCAAAATTGATTAACTTACATGATTTTCCGTCCAATGTGTTTTTGAATTATAGGAATCAATGTCACAAGATTCTGCAGTAGTGATGAAATAAAGTCTTGTATCTATCCTGCGTATCGTAAGTCTATTCAGAGTAAGTCCGTCACTGCCTCAGTGCTAATAATGTTGGCTCAGTTGGTTGAGCGCCGGACTTTCGTGCGGGAAGTCGTGGTTCGATTCCCGGCCGGACCAACACTCAGGGTCTTAAATAACTAAGGAGAAGGTGCTGCCTTGGTGTAGACCTTCACATGGCTCGGATAACCACGTAAAAATGCGGTCCCGTCTCTCCCGCACTATCTAACCCTGCATCGGAGGGACTTGGAACAACCGACTGAGCACGTAAAGAAACCCGGCAGTGACCACCCTCAGTGTCTGGCCTTTACTAGTGATTTCTTAATGGGTTGATTGTGGGATGGGTTTGGGAATTGGTGCAATGTACCTCGACGGAAACCTTGAGTCATATTGTACATCTATGAAGGGGAGGGGTTAGCAAAAACTGAGCTTCCACCAGC
>OCZR010013842.1:21443-31524 GCA_900234385.1 Anemonia viridis
CCCCCCCCCTGTATATAATGACCGGTCCTCAACAGAGAGACTTTTTTAACATCTTAATTGGCCAATCATTCACGTCAATCATTCTCCTTATTCACTATCATTCTAAGCTCACCGTTCACCTCACTTCGATGCAAGGCACGGATACCTTTAAAGATGGCGCAGAGAACTGTCAAGGGGACTTCCTGTTTCTTCCTTGCTCCGCCATTTTGAATCCAGAGCAATTGCAAACAAGTAAACAAAGCCGGTCATTGGCGCGCTGATTGGTTGAAAAATATAAACAAACACGTGACGTGATTAGTTAATTTGACTATCGATTTTTTTGTCCATGTCTTTATCCTGACAGGCCAGGACAAGACTTTTTGCGATTGTCCACAAGAGTGCAAATCCATCTCTTATAAGGTCCAACTATCTTCAGCCTACTATCCATCAGAACATCTGTGGGACACTATATTACCCTTGATGTACAGCTTTACTGGCTGGAATGCTAGCATTCCTGAACAGAGAGAAAAATTACAATCTTTTGTCAGGTGAGACGTAGAAAGTGGATGCAAGAGAGCATGCGCACTTATTAGGAGTACATCTAACTAAGTATACTTGAATGTTGCTGTTGTTTTAATCAGGAAACGCTATGGTATGGTGACTATATTCTTTCAAACCCTTGACACAGATGTTGTGGAGGAGACACCAGCATACACTCTCACCAACTTTTGGTGTAAGTAGGACTTTTGAACATGTCAGGTGTTCAGTTGCCCGTAAAGCCTGATTTTCATTGCACAAACGCAAACACAAGTACAAACCTTTCTTGACCCTTGCGCTTGAGCTTGTGTTTGTGAAAACCAGGAAGGCATAAAACTCGAGTTATGAGTGCGCATGAGCTTTACTGTATTAATATTGCACATGAGTTGTCGTTGCAGATGAGGTAATGCGCCACTAGCATTACCATACTAGATAACCCAAGACTAATGGCAAAAAATATTTAGCCCGGTTCAAAATTGCGTGGTTTTGCCATGTTTCAGTTAAAATTTAAGAAATTCTCATCAGTTTGAGTTGTATTCATAGTCATGTCTTTTCATGCGCAAACGTTAAACAAAGGAATGATATTCTAGGGAATGACACATGGTCTGCGATGGGAAAGAGATGCTCAAACCAAAAAGCTCTATTATACTTAATCAATTATCGAAGGTTCCAATGCAATTCATTGATTATTGAACAAGCACGCTCAAATCAAATGCTCAAAAGTTATAGTCATGATCACTTGCGCACTTACCAATACAGGTTTACCAAAGAATGTCAAAAATTCTCTTTCGTTACAGCTGACATTGGAGGTAACATGGGTCTGTTCCTTGGCTGTAGCATGATGACAGTCTGCGAGTTCATCGACCTGATGTTCATAATATTCCTAAAGAAATGGAGGAAGGCACAGGAAAGAGCTAAAAAATGCCAAGTAGAAAGCTTGAGACCGACCAGCTAACATTCTGGTAATACAATCTTCAGAGTCAAGACTTGGATCATCACTATGATATTGCTGTCAATGATATTTCAGTCATTTGTACCAAGTGTTTCTTCTTCGTAAATATTTGTTTTATTGGGTGCCAAGCTTTTGTTTTATCGTCAGGATAAAACGGCATGGACGATACAAACATATTGAGTCGAGAAGACAGTGTAAATACAAAAAATCAATAAGAAGGCTAAAAGATGGCAAAAATGCGAGTACGTACGGAAAAAGTATAAACAGCGCGCGCTAAATGAGAAACGTAAGGTAAAGTGTAGTGTTGAGTTTGCCCACATCAAGAGTGTCTATGAGTAGCAAGAAAAGATTTAGCTTACTGAAGGACAATCAGCATTGAAGGGTTTCTAAAATACACAGCTAAAGTGAAGGGCCGAGGGGGGACTAGCTGTCCCTAAACAACTAATAAAAGTCTAATTATTAGGAACAAAACTAAAAGTCGACCATTTGTAGGAATGGTATTTTATTATACTTATGGGGATTGTTACATCTTGAGTTACACTTTGTATCCAATAATCTCTAGTTATCTCATTTAATGTAAAGGTACGGTAATACAAGCAACAAAATGGTTCAACGTAGTAGAAGCACTCACTACTTTTTGCAACAAGATAATTTTGTTGCACGAGGTGGTAAAACGAGCAACATTTGCTCTACAGCTTATGCCGCAACAATGTTGCGAGACAAGTTGAACCAATTTGTTGCTCGTATTACTGTACCTTAATATATGCTCAATGACAATGTAAATAACTGATTGTATCTACAAAAAATTTGTGATGTATTTCAGATGCTCGCGCACATTTAAACATGAAAAAGGGCAGAATTTTCTGTTGGAATTTAAAAAAAAAAGACAAATGCCACATGAAGACATTTTATTTACCAGTATTTACAGCAGAGCTAAATTCAACAGATATTATTAATAAAGATGAATAAAAATTAGTGTGGTAGATGATTGATTTGTTTGCGTAGCTCCACGCATTGATCTCTATCAATGAATAGAGTGTTGGCTTTGATATCGATATCTTCTTCCAATGACAGCTGTCGTCTTATCAACCCCTTCAAAGATAACTCTGCTGCGGCTAACTTTTCTTGTAGTCTTTCAACATTGGTGCTTATTTCTACGACTTCACTCACAAGCCGGTACTGGACTCGGTCACGGCAGAGCTCTACATTTGGTCTTTGAGTTCTGTTCTCAATGCGAGTCTGAGCTACTTTCATTGGTGCTGTTTTGAGAGCAATGGCTCGCTTCAGGGTGGTAATGTTTTCCTCCATGGCATCGATTTCTTCTTTCACCTGAGAAAAATTTATAGAATAGAAATGTTATCCAGTTAGTAAGTTGCTTTTCAGACATGATTTTACAACTTAGAATTCAGTGGATTCGGTGGTGACAAGAAGGGGAAAGAGGCAACAACCCTCCCAGGATCAAATCTAATCTTACCTTAGCCAAGTGATCTTCCAGTTTTGTCTTTGCTTTGAGAGTTTCTTCAATTCTGTGTTCAAAAGCCAGGTTTACAGCTCGGCATTGCTTCATAAGGTCATCCAGTGTTTGCATCAGGATGCCATCAATGATGCTGCGAAGGTTGGTTGCAGAATTGTTCTCACGTTGTGCCTTCAGCAGATTCTTGTTGGAGAACTCCTCCCATTCATCGGGTGTGACAGAACTGAAAAATAACAGTATATTTATTTTAATATCCAAAAATTGTTAGCTTTGTCAACCTAACCAAGTACAAATAATCTACATGTAGTTTTACAGCCCTTTACATGATTCTGTAACCTAACTGACTCCAGGCATCTGGTGTTTTGGCACCTGTCAATCAAACTCTAACAAAACAAATCCAAAATCAGTAGTACAAATCTGAAGGTCATGGGTTCGAATCCCAATGAGGTTAGAAATAATTTTTTCCAAATATATTTACAAGGTTCTTTATCCCGGAATTCCCTTGTCACTAATCACTTTAATTCGCTTTCATTTCATATGGCTAACAAGACAAGTTTATTCCAGATGAGCGAAAAGGAAATTACTGTGAGACCATTTTCACCTGGAATTTCTTTATTGCTCATGATTAGAATTAACTTGGACCATTGACAATAGTATGATGCCTGGAGTTGTTTAGGTCACAGAACTATGAAAAGTGCTTTAAATGATTTAAATGAACAAAAATATTGTACTCACTTTTTCTCAATCTTGACAGGATCCTTAGCATAGCCAAGACCAGGTGAATCATTAGATAATGTTGCACAAGTGTTGTCAATGTTAATGGCTTGGAACTTGTCTTTCCTGTCCTTCTGTAGGTAGTACTTTGCTGAGCGCAACAGCCTGTTGGTAAAACATCATCATTCTTTAATAATTATCATATCAGAGATATGTAAACACGATTTGACTTGATGCTCCAGGAAGCAACCCACCTCCCCCCAACCCTGTAAGGAATAACATTGCTTGGTAATAAGAGTACATTCAAAAGGATTATGAAATGACAGGTGTGCATGAATGTCATTATAGAACGGGTTTTGTATGGCTAAAAAGCTCCAATAAAGTTTACCTTATTTGTTCAGTTGCTTGTTCAATAGTTCTTTGTAGCAAAGCTTGAACTCCTCCAATAACTTCCACTTCCTGAGAATATTTACGACAAGAATCATTTACTAATGAAGGATTGATAAGGTATGTATACTAGTAACCGGCCATGTTTACTGACATCAATGAATGTTACCATTATAACTCAATCTATTCCCCTAGTCCTACTTACCTTCAAGAGCTGCATTTCTACATTATCATGAACTAGATCAACCCCTCTCCTCTTCTCCCTATTCACCAAACATTGTTGTGCTATCATTAGAGGAAGTTCTGTGTCAGCCAAAGCCCTTGTTAGTCTGGCTTTGAACTCAAGCATGGCTCCAATTTCATTCTCCGTAGCTGCTTGTTCATTATCTAATTCTGACTTCCAGTAGTTGATATCATTAAGTCTCTGGTCTAGCTTCTTATCCACGTCTTGTTGAGTCTCTACGGTACGAACTTCGATCTCTACGCGAAGTCTTTCGCTTTCATCTCGAAGTCTTTCTGCTGCCGCACGTTCTTTCTCAGCTGTGAAATATTGAAGATGATTTGAAGCGTGCCATTCCTCGGGAACGTATTTCGGAGGAGCTTGAACTAGCCTAGCCATTGCAGAAATAATCTAGGACTCTCTCTGTAAATTTTCGTAGAAATTGGATCAGTAGATCAGGCCAAGAACAGTACAAATTCGACAGCAACTTTGAACTAAACTTCTTGTTGCTGTGTTGGTATACACTGAAGTAACACTTGTGCTTGTTTGCCTTGTTCCTATGCAACCATTGTTCATTCTGATTGGTGGATACTGAATACTTGTGCCCACGGTCTAAAACCAGCGGTTTACCAAAGCAATTCAAAATGGCGGACGAAGAACAACAAATTCAAGTCAAATTACAAGACTTGTTTCTGGCATCCAGAAAACTCCGTTTCTTGCATCTAAAGTCAAATGAGGAGTTACGTTTCGGTGCTAAGTTATATGGAGAACATAAGCCTTTGTTTTTAGGGGCTGATGTATTGTCTAACTGCTCGATTGCCGTCGCTAATCTTCCAAGAACTCACGCGAAATTTGCCAAGAAGGGTCTTGCGACGAAAATTAAGTTTCCTTCTTTTGTACGAATTAATGGAATCCAAGGGACTGGGAAAGGTGTTTGGTTTTATAGTATACAAGGTCTTTTTAGAGTTGCTTTTGGGATGTATTCTCGAGAAGAGCAGTTAGATTTACTGAAGTGTTTGCAAGGTGTTTGGACTTTGAGGTTTGGGGATCAGTTGTTGAGCGAAGCTGTAAGTCCCTTACGATTTGACATATGCAAAAACAGAAAGGAAGAAATGAATGTCGAGAATGAGGAATCAGATGGGACAGATGATTCTACATCTGTTGTAAACTTAGCTCAATGTGTCACAAATCAAAAAACACCTATTGCCTCTTGGGAAATTAGAAACACAAGTCTTGTGGAGCAAAACACGGGTAAGAGTAGTGAAAATGTTGAAAAAGAACAAGTGCTTCAATGGAAATATAAAGATATTTTACCAGAGCTCACAGATCTAACAAGAACCTGTAACAGTGGTGACAGCAGTGAATTTAATGTAATAGTTACAACCTTAAGAACTTTACTACAAAGTTACAAAACTCTACAACATTGTACTAAGCTTTCTGTAATGGATCACCAACAGAAGATTCTATACACAATAAGTTACTGGCTGGGGAATGAGTTTAGAAAGTACAAAGAAGAAATATCCCAGAAAGTAACAGAGTTTAAGAAACAACACATTGCAACAATTGACAGCCTACCTCCTGCCAAGAGAGTCATTGTGGAACTATTCCCAAAGGCAATGATTGTGCTATTGGAAACATGGATGAAGGATGAGAGTCCAAAACCACAAGAGGATCCTCAAACATTTCTACCCTTCCCTTTGATACAACTGATTCTGGAGTTTACCAACCAAACTCTTGTTTCTGGAGTTTCTCATGTGTTGTATTCACGTCTGATACGATCTGACAGTGTTTGATAGTAGATATTGTTTTATTTAAAGTTTGTGGAAAACCTCATTTACATATATACAAATGTTCTAAGACCATGAAATATAAATATCTGCAACATATAATAAAATACTCTTATCAAACTTGCATCTCTGCTAATCTTTAAATATGTGACTACTAGGTAGTACAAGTTTCTAATAATTTGTTAGACTCCTCAGCAGGCATCTCTTTGCTTTGAGGATTCTGTATTTGATTACAACCTGTGGTTTGTCTTCCATCCTTCATTCACAGGAATCAAAAGCAAAGTTAAAGAAGAGAAATGCCTGCAGAGTAGAGTCGTTTTAATATTTAACCATTTTCCATAGACAGGTCCACTGACCTAACATAAAACATACAATTGAGACTCCAACTTAAGTAGTTTCAAAGGATTCTTTAAAATAATTTTTATTGTTTTTATCTTGTAGTCTCAATTGAATGCTTTATATTTGACCAGTGAACCAGTGATAGAAAATGGTGAATAGAATATCATCTTTTATGACCTAAATCCAATTTCTTCTGGACCTCTTTCCTGTGTATCTTGCATGTCTGTCAATTCATCAAATTGGTGTAAGTGAAACTTTGAAACTTGATGACCTGTTAGTGTTTTGATTGCTCTGTATCCCTGGATTGTCTCAAACACCACAAATAATGTCATGAGGATGTTCATGGCTCGTTCTGTTGGCATGATGAGCATGCTTTCATTAAATAGCAGAACAAATGTTAGAGGCAACTGCAGAACTAACGTGAGAAGCCAAAAACCAGCAAGTTCAGGAACCTGGTGACACATAGGAACACAAGGTGAAATAAAATGATAAAAATAGACCTTTTTGTCTCAGCTGTAATGTTTTCCCATTTCAGATCATTTATCATTCATTCCCTTAAGAATAAATAAGATTCTATGTTTGTGTTGTATTGTATTCATGCATCTTCTCTCATGCAATAATTAAACAATGATACTATAGGGAATGACAAATGGTATGAAATGGGAAAATATTTAAGAAGAGTAAACAAGTTTAAATGATGTGATGAAGGGTTTTCTCTAAGTTTCTGGTTTTCAAAAAAAAAAAAATGGAAAGTTGCATGCATAGAATACTGAATGTTGTGTGTGTGTTGTGATTTCCTGTGGCGGAGGCATCATGACTAAAGACAGATTAAGGTATTAAAAAATAATGCACCTACCCTTTCCTGGAGGTTCCCAATATAGCCAAGGTAAAGTCTGGTTGTTTCAACTATTGCCATAACAATATAGATAGCAATCAAAACAAATCTGTAGTAGAAGTTTAGGCTGTCATACTGAAAGGAAATATAATATATTATTCAATCAAAGATTGGGAAAAATTAGTGCTGATTTTATCATTGAAAATTAAGAAATGGTTGCATTTGCTGCCTGTTTCTATGAAAGCAATATTATAAACAGAATTAATAAGCAATGTTATTAAAAATAGACAAAGCAATGTGTACCTTGGCTGCCAACATGACTATTGCTGTTAAAAACCAGAAAGGTGAAAAGTACACATTAAAGTATAGTGCCATTTGTAATGATAAGTCTGAAACCAGCTCATTACCTATAAAGAACATGCAAAAAAATTATTATTTAGTAAGTCCCATGGTCTTTTTGGAGGAAAATTAATTAAGGGTGCTCTACACCATTTCCTTCTTTATAGCAATTTCTGCACATTAACACTCTAATGACACTATGATGTTGCTCATTCTACTCAATTTCTACCAGACTTTGAGGTATTTTATTTGAGCCTCCTTCCATTTCTTGGTAAAAATGGCCTACAAAGTCCCTGCTTCCAATGCCACAGTTCTGTATCCATGGAAACCAGGCGGCATACAACATTCTTTCAAGTAAAGGACGAATATCTAAATTCTGAACGTTTTATATGAAAAGCAGTAGATAGTAGAAGAAATGTCATAAAAACTTTAATCTAATAAATAACCGGAAGTCAAAGTGAATCGGAGTGAGTGCATTTCATTCCCAAGAGACAAAAACACAATGCAATCTTTTTCAGCTGGTCGTTGTAGTAATTGTTTTCGTTGGATATATAAGGATTTTCCACCATTCCTTACCAGCGTTGATAAGTTGATGTCTTGGGTAATCCCTGATCGACCGAGACATCGGAAAGACAGTCTCTGTCACCGATGTAACAGCAGATCGCAAACTCTGTCCAATGTTGGCCGCCATTTTGTTTACAAGGACTTTGTACCATCATGCATCGCGACCCCATACCTTGACCCACAATCCTTTGGGGTCAGCGAATACCCAGCAAACTTTGCGCACTTCATCCAATATGGCGCAGGTCACAAGAGCAGTTTTTCGAGGTATTTCTCCACAACAATATTCAATTTTAGCATCTTGCTTATCTTAATTTCTATTTTTGAAAGCACGTTTCTGTTTTTCATTGATTTTTATTTCATGTTGAATTAATATTTTGGATTTTCTTTGGAAAAAAGGTCGAATTTCGGCCTTGAGTCGACAGGTCGTTCGTCCATTTTCGGTGGGCAGTGCTAACAATGCGTACAGTAAGTCTTGCTGTGGATTTGTCTTTTGTTCGTGTTTTTTTAGGTTCTTGCCATTCATCTGTCATGTTTTTTGCAGAATATGTTGTCGAGGAGGCTCAAGATACGCCTATGGACATGAAGAGTTCAACAGATCGTAATGCAACGACGTTGTTTTTCAGTGAGCTGCTTCGTGGTAGGTATTCGTATATTTTAGTACATTGTATTGTTTGACTAACAAAATTGTACTTATCGAAGTAAAGGTACGAGAAAATATATGTTTCATTTAAAAAACATTTTTGTTTACCCTCTCCCCCCCTCCCCAAGTAGGACTGGGACATTCCCTTTTGATTCCAAAGTGAAAGCAAGGGATGTTTTGACAAAGATCAGCCCAGAGGTTGGAATTTGTTTCAGGGTTCAATAACAATTGATTATAATTGTCAATGTCACCTTTTAGGGCTTGGAATAACTTTAAGCAAGATGTTCCAAGAGCCAGCAACAATCAACTATCCATTTGAAAAAGGACCTCTGAGCCCTAGGTTCAGGGGGGAGCATGCCCTAAGGAGGTATCCCTCTGGAGAAGAAAGATGTATCGCTTGTAAACTCTGTGAAGCTATCTGCCCTGCTCAGGTATTTAGACTCTCTAAAGGCTGATTTACATGGTACAAACTTTTGCCTACAACCATTGCATGCAACCTGTTTATGCCATCCTAAAGACCCGGCTACGACAGTTGTAAGATTTTAAACATATTTTAAGTTGTAAGGATGGCATAAGCAGATTGCATACGACAGTTGTAAGCAAAAGTTGTATCGTGTAAATCCGCCTTAAAAAAGAAAAATAGTGTGACAACATTATTATATTAATCATTGCAAGAACAACTAAGAAAGGATAATTCATTGATATGTTGAACTATTTCTAGGCTATAACCATTGAAGCAGAAGAAAGAGCAGATGGCAGTCGTCGTACAACACGTTATGATATTGACATGACAAAATGTATTTATTGTGGCTTCTGCCAAGAGGCTTGTCCAGTGGATGCCATCGTTGAGGTAAAATATAGTTGATGTGTAAATTTTGCATCAACCTAATTTCTCCTTACTTTTTCCTTGTCTCTTTTTCTCTCTCCTCCAATTCCTTCAGAATAAATACCAGGTAACTCAGACTTGTTTTAAGACACTGAATCTTGGTCCAGCCAGTGATTGAACACACAACCTCACAAACAAGTCCAATACTCACCCAAGCCAACTATGTGGCAATAGTCCCCTCCACAGTTCCCTGCTCCATCTTGAAAGGTAGCCGTGCCTTTGCATCGAAGTGAGACGAATATTGAGCTTGCAATGATAGAGATCTATTTTCAATGCTTGGACATGTCTCTATCATTGTAAGCTCAATGTTCATCTCACTTCGATGCAAAGACACAACTGCCTTTCAAGATGGCGCAGGGTACTGTGAAGGGGACTATAGGCCATTTGCAGCTAACGGTCACGTGTCTGTACTGGAGAGCAAAAAAAAT
>OCZR010014170.1:0-11071 GCA_900234385.1 Anemonia viridis
AAGCTGTAGCCTCACGTGTAGGTTAGGTCCACGAGGGTACACTTACATTACACGGCGTGGATAAAAATTTTAATAATAAGAAAAGGATAAGAAATAATGAATAAAATGGCTGCAATCTATGTTCCTGCCATTGGAAAGATTATTTGTACATGATTCTCGTTAAAACGACCATTACATTAACAAAAAGCATGAAGCTGCAAAGTAGAAAAGAGTTCGGCAAAGTAACGTATAACAACTCAATTCGGCGTAAGCCTGCTCCTATTTATAAGCCACATGACTGAACTTCATTGGTCTTCTCTATCATTGTAAAGCAAGCATGTGTGGGTCTCTTGATCTATTTTTATAAAATATGGATATATATAAAGGGCATTCTTTTCAATTGTAGACGAAAAAATATAAGGAAGGATATCCGAGTACCATTAAACACCGGAGGTACGATTCACGTGCTGTGCGTTCTACAACAAATCTTTCGTAAAGATACTTCATAGCAAATTTAATCAAAGAAGACAATATGCCGACTCAATCTGACTCATTCTTGTCCAATATACTGAAACAAAATTGACTGAGACCCATGCTAGACTAGATTCATAAATGGAAATTCCTTTAACTTCATCTTTATCGCTTCGGGTCGATATTCAAAGATTTTTCTCGGCTATCTTGCTGCAGTGGCATTGAAACCCATGCTAGACTAGACTCTTATATGGAAATTCCTTTTAGTGACTTCATCTTCATCGATCGCTTTAGTGGTCGATATTCAAAGATTTTTCTCGGCTATCTTGCTGCAGTGGCATTGCCAAAAAATCACCAGATAAAGAATCTTTTCTCCAATCAACTTAGCATTTATCTAAGGTATTTAAGACTACTACTGATACTTAGTTAAATCAGGGTATCAGTTGACGCTAGTTGAATACATAAAGAGGTCTATTGGGGCCGGGCAACTGAAGGAAATACAAACAATACCGATAGTGAATCAGACACACCACAAGAGCATTATAATGATGACACGATGTCTTGCGAAGAAGCAGGCAGGAAATGCGTTCAAGCATAGTTTGGGATGGGACGAGAATATCTGGATTTAAAAGCCTAGGCAAAGCAAATAATCTAGTAAAAATTATGACCATAAAAGTTTTGTATTTGCAACTCTCGGCATGACATCCATTAACGGCAGCCATATTGGATGACAGGAATACATAATAAAGGCCGACAGGTGTCCCATTTCAGACCCATTACAGACAAAACAGAATTGATCGTTCAGACTTGCTACAAGTTGACTAATACCCACTCTATCAACTCCCACTAGTAAACGGAATATTTTTCATGTGTACCGTTTCAGAACCAATCAACGATATCCATACCCCTAACCATGTCCGACATGGATAGACCAGAATTTGTTGTCAGAAATTTGACGATAAGAGGGCCTTTGTACAGTCTATCATTTCCCATCAAAATATTTTCAAGGATATACCATATTTTCAAGGAGCAAGGATGGCACAGTTGGTTACGGTGCGCGGCCTTCGTTGATAGAGGTCACGAGTTCGATCCTCAGACTCACATCCTTGTTTCGACTTTTTCCTTTCTGTGTAGCTTTAAGTAGCTTTAAATACCCTTAAAACGGAGCACGGATGGAAAGAGGGGGGTAAAATGAGCGCACCGTCGACCTCAGGTTTGTCAGTTGAATTACTGTTACGAGTTATCGACGTTAAATATGGTTACTTTACTTTTTACTTTAGTTTATACCATAACATATGAACTAATAAAGCCTCAGATGTTGGATGAATTTTTGGAGAACATTTTGAATCCTATATAGCCATGTACAACTGAAGAAACCAAGATCCAAACATCCCACTATGGCCGAAGGTTTTCCACTTTCAAATCGTTGTTTTGTCTTTCCCTGAGATTAAAATTCTAGTTTTATGCATATTAGTTTACTTTCTCAATCTTTTCTGGCAAATAGAGAAATAAAACATAGAACCACACCGAATCTTACATGGGAAAATAACACAGCTATTTGGAATTAACCGAATGATATTTTGTAGAAACATGTATGTAACACCAAAATATCAAAACCCAAATCCCTGCATGGGTTGCGCAATAGGGTGGCTGATTGCGTAAATCTTTCAAGAAAAACTTTGATTCAGCGCAAAGTACGCATCTCGTGTTTTTAACCAGATCAACAAAATACTATAAATAGTCTGGTGCTTGATACACCAATGTGTTTATCAACCTATTTTTGGACCTTTCAGTTAGCAAGGGCGATTATGTTTGTTGAGAAGTTCAACTCTAATATGTGACAAGACAGAATCTTGCTTAATCACATATCAAACACGAGTTGAGATCTTCATTTGGAAAGGCCACAAATGAGTGTCAACTAGAAGGCTAAGCTTTTCCTCTTTCACCAAGGTTTCCTAAAGTACTTCAGTTGTAAATGTGGCCGGATAATCCAAAGACTTTTTTTACTGGAACCAGAAATTAATGCGACAAGAAACTTCCAAAATATTTCAAGAAAAAGTTATAAGACTTGTTATAAGTTTTGTTAAAAAACAGGGGAGAAGTTTGGGTTTGATTTTAAAATTGAGCTCCGAATCCGCGAGAAACGTTCTTGATCGGTGTCAACATGAAAAATACCAACACGTTTTTGTAGCCTGATTAAGGAGGATCCCCGATAAATAATTCTGTGCAGCTGCCTTAAGGCTTCGCCCACGTATTGCACTCCAGCGTCAGGACATACACCCTGACGAAAAAAAAAACGGAAATGGCGAACAGACTGCTGTGGAATGCAAGTATATGACCATGCGGTTATGGTGATGTGTCAGTCGCTCGTTACTGGATCGTATCATCTCGTGATGTCATTGGTTGACTGAAACGCGACGTAAGGAATATCTGTCGTGTCCATGAATAGCTCAACGGCGCGTGCAACAGATTAATACCAACGCAGAGCTGGGAATAGCGTAAGACAAGCATGCTTAGCATGTCAGCTATGCTATGTTGATGACCAAGTCTTTAAAAGGAAAACGGAATTGATTAAAGAACAAGAAAGAATCTGATTCGTCAAGGGAACGTATATAAGCGAGAAGAAACTGATTGACGGCAGACAGCCACAAAGGAGCTATTGGTCATTAAGTCAGTGTGACGTATACACTACTACTGAACGACTGATTCATAGTAAGAATTTACTACGTACGACTGGAAGGCACTGGAATCACAACCAAACGTGAGTACTCCATGTTTTTACTACGAAAATCGTGCTATTTCACAAACTTAGGCTGTCACAGAGTCAGAAATTCATTAATGGGGAATTCCCTGGGTTGTCAGCTTTGAAATCTTAAGCAGAATCGATAACATGTACCATAATGCAAACTTCCACGCTAGGGACCGTAAGGTGACTTGTATCTCTCTATCACGTTAATTTGACGAAAGACGCTAGCTTTGCTTTGCTACAAACCAGAGCAGCTTTGCCAGTGTTTTCTTTAGATACGTATCGAGTAAAGCAATGAAATCGTATTCTGTTTTGGTTAACTAAAGTATTCTATAAAGCCCCAGACTTGGGTATATACGCGTGGCACGCGAGAAATCGGCTGCGATGTGATTACGAATACCATACACAAACATTCATTGATTGTCTCGTCAACAAGAACATTTAGTTTACATTCTTAGATATCGGAAACGTATGTTTTCTAGTTAAAAAAACCCTAACAATTCTCTTTGGTTATTTAACAATTGAAAATAGTTGCAAAAAATGAACTAAACAAATATAATTAAAGTATTTTTAAGTGTCATCATGATACTAATTAATAAAGTATCGATTACTCAGACAAAACACTAAAAAACTTGCATTGGCTTTATGACCTTGAACGATGTTAGTAAAAGTAATCAAAATGAAAACGTTCCTCTACATTTCCATTCGTTTTCCAGATGAGAACAAATTTGGGGGTAAAATTGAAAGCGCGAGCACAAAAATACCTCACTTGTTGAGGCATAGGATGATTTAAAGTCTTAGCGGTCTTAAACGATTCTTATCTTAAGATGCTGTCAAGGTTTTGATAGATGGATGTGATAGTTAGGTAGATAACCAACACGATGGGCTCCGTGTTTCTCGATGTGTGGCGTAGGTTCAGTTGTTTCTGGTGACTCCAGTTTCGAGAATTAAAAAGAGAGGAAACAACTATAACTGAATTGGTTTTGTTTTCGAGTTAACGTCCAATACAGCAGCCCTTACCAGGTTCTCCAGCTAGCCAAAGGTCAGAATTAATTCCGACGCTCAACATAAAGAATTCCCCAATTGCAAAAATAAAAAAACGAGAGTATGTCATAAGAATTCGTCTCCTTTAGGGAAAACCAACAATAACTTGTTTTGGTACTGCAATTCAAACAAACAATCCAACAGACACAAACAAACTAAAATAAACACCAGCGCGTGTCATTCCTCACATCCCTTCAGTATTAGAAATTCCAATGGAAAACAACAAAGACACAAAAATGCGATCGAAGCTAAGAAATGCGTGGATTTTGACGATCCCAATGGTGGAATTCCCGTGCAGTAAACACAAAAAAATGGTCTATGGTTTCCATTAATCACGAAAACTACTTCACGGAAACCTCCTCTCGGTCCAGAAGGACCAAAATTCGAACCAACCTGATTTGCCCTAGCCTGCGTGCAGCCGGTTTATTTCTCTCAAATAAGAGAGAAATAAACCGGCTGCACGCAGGCTAGATTTGCCCACGAGTTTTTCGAGTGGATTCTGTAACATGAAGTTCTTGAAATACTTGTCAGCATTTCGAGTAGGTAAACGGGAGAATTTCTTCATTAGGTGGAGATTTCTCGCAATTTCTAAGGTAATAGCCAGTGTTCCGAGTTTCTATTTAGTATTATTTTTTTTTTAAATTCTTATTCTTTTCCAATGATGGTTCCCGAAACTTACTCGAAGACGCAAACAGACGCAAACACTTGAAGAGTGAGTTTGTGTTTATGAAGGCATATTTGCAAAAACGGTTGGCTTGTAGATACTGAATTCTGAATGAGCTGACCAGTTATTGGCTGGGGTTTAGTTGGGCTCGTTATTATGGGAGTGTTAAGCCGGCATTCTATACGAATAGGTATATTGGACATATCATGCCTGAGAGTCAGTTATAGACAAAGCATTTTGACTCTGGCTGGTCTTGCTTTACGGAGCAATTCAGTGAGCATTGAATAATAGAGTCTTAAGATAATCGTAAGAACTGCCTTTGTAAAAGAACTGCATCAATGCACGCAAGTGGTATAGCACTAACATTAGTAAACTGGACGAGTAATGGACAATGAAATGTCTGACAAGAATATTAGTATGTATAAAAATGGAGTCTAACGGAATTTTATGAAAAAATCTGCAACAACACGATGGAGTACATGTACGAGTACTCTGAAAGGACTAAGGATTTCCTCAAATACATAATTAAAGTTCAGCATCCTCTTCTATGCCTAGATTATGGGCCTCCATTGCCGGATTCTCTGGTTCAAAAGTGTTATACGATAACCGCATATTAGGAAATAATGTTAACGAAGTATTCAGTGTAGTTCATCTGTTACCGTGTACGCGCAAAAAGTGGTTTCGCAAGCTAATTTCGTTTTGCAAGATGCAGTAGTGTCTTAAATTGAGCTCGGTGAATATGTTAAACTTTGTTTCCTAATTGCAAACTTTCCTTGTTTTCCGCATCTACATTTCTTTTCGTTATTTCAAATCCAGCGCAAGACTCGTTTGTGTGTTTGGTATGGTATACTAATTAATGACTGGAGTAGTGTGCGCAAAATTTGAGAAGACAGTTGCGTCGACTAAGGAATAGTAATCCTGCAAACTTTCCTTCATTTCCGCGCACACACATTTTTCTTTCGTTATTTCAAATACAGCGCATCTCTCCAACGGCAGCGTTTTGTAATAATGACTGTAGTTACGTAGTGCGCAAGATTTAAGAAGACAATTGCGTCGAAGATAAAGAATAGTATTCCATCAAAGTGTTTTTGTACGAATCCAGCGCAACACCCACTCCCAGCCAGTCAGACTGTGTCCTCCATCACTGACATACCTTGATATGCCCACTCTTGTATTTGTCAGCGCGCAACGCCTTGCGTCAAGTCGAGCCGACCCTTTTGTGACCTTTACTACGACTTCAAGGCTTCCTTTTAAACTGATCTTCAGCCGCTGTGTCAACATCCGATTGAAAGGGCTCTTCTAGGTGACGTAAACAAGCACGGTTAAATACGAACGTCACGTGTGTTAAGAAATCAAACATTTGCCTGTTAAGAAAACATTCTTCGCAAGGATATAAATGTGGTTAACGACTGATAATTGTAGAATTCTTGTTTCCGCTCCTTTGGTGGCAAATGGGTGTACCTTTTTAGAATGTGGTCTTAAAATAGCAAGGGGGAAAAAAATAGAGGATTTCTTTAAATGTGACGACTGACCTCAAAGGTTAAACATCTCTAAAAATGTATTATCACTGGTGTGGATTAACGAGGTTTTAATTCGTTGCTCAAGGGCTTGCTCTCTCGCAAAACAGCTCGAAGGATTGTCTGGAATTGGCGATCATTTTCAAAGCTACTCCTCTGGCCTCTGTCACTACTGCGCAAATGAACATAAAAACAAGACAATGGAAATTAAAGTGGGAGAAAAGCCGTATTCAGTGTTAGTCTTTTCAGTGTAGATACATTAAGGCAGCGAGTAAAATATTTCGGTGAAAAAGAAGCTAGGCAGACTGCACAAGAAATATATTCACAGGGACGAGGTACAAGCGGGAGTGGAGACTTTAGTTCCGCCATTTTTTGCGAGAAAAAATAATATTGAAGAAGCAGCTTGGAAAAGAAAAAAAAACTTTTGTATATATACGTACAATATTCCATAGGATACTGTGCATAGTCATGTGTAGTCAAACTGACATTAATCTTAAAAGAAACACAACGAGATAGAAAAGACCAGAATATTCCCACTCAAACGCTTCAGGCAAGGGCGGGCGAGGGAACTAGTACGAAGAACTGATCTCATCAAATTTCCTGAATCCGTTCGACAACCGCGCAAATCTATCAAGTAAGACGATTAGAAATGTTGAAGTGTCCTTTAAAGATTCGATACTTCAACCATCACAGATTGCGTATCGATATTCCAACTCGAGGACTGTTACTGTTTCGCCGAATCGTTAGCGAGTTCCTTGGTGGCCAGATGGCGTCAGTGGAAAACCTCCCAAACCTTTGCTTCTCGAAAATGTCTATAGCAAGAGATGACTGATAGCCCGGGTAAATGCTTTACGAAGATATGAAACAAAATAACAACTTGGGAACGCGACGGTTATCTAGTTTTGACAATGTGATAAGACAACAGTCTACACATGTTAAAGTATCTCAGTTATTTTCCAAATTGTTGTTTTCATTTCCCCTTCACTTGGAGTATCTCGTGTGATTGTTTAATGTTTTTATAACATGAGTATTGCGCAGTTCATATCTTGAAGTCAAGACTAAACGGAAGCACTTGTGATTTGGTTTACTTAATTCTCGCTTGAAAAGTGTTGCTTTCCTTCCTCTGTGAACTAGCTGGGAGATATATGTAGAATAATAGTGAGCCTTGTGGCATTGAGCGTTGGTATCCTTCAGCTAAATTGGTAAATCTACACGGCATGTACTAATAAAGATTTTTTTTAGTATCAACTATTATTAATTAGTAAAACTAAAGTAGCTTCTCGCGATTTTTTGCTACATTTCCTGAACATTATCAATACTAATAAATTTCAAAAATAATCTGTGAATAGCTTTTTTTCTCATTGATTTTTGTTTCTTTACGAACGATTTTTCTACCATGTTAAAGTATAACTGGAAGACTCACCTTGGTCATATTCCCATGATACCTTGCGGTCTCATCCTTCTTCCCCGGGTGACTAGTTTCTAAAAACGAAGATACGATGTCATCAAGTTATCGAACTAAATGTTCTGGAAACAAATTCTTTCAATTTCCCAATGTTTTTTGATATTATATCGTGTATACGAAAGAAACTATCAACACTAGTGGCACAATTTACGTCCGCTGACGACATTTCCGAGTTAACCTTGACCTTCAGTGGCCATGGTTACTGCCTCAATATGTTCTGTCGGCACACGTACTTATACTTCTACATCAGCCCACAGGACCCATGCTAGCCATTCTAACAGAAACATTCTCTATAAAGTATATATCAGCCTTAGAGTTTTTTGTCATTTTCACAGTATATTCTCATGATAAAAGAATCCAATTTTCGTTGTAATTGAGCATTTCCTTGCTCGAAAGTTGCAGATCTAACCACGTCCCTATAGCGACATTGTACACTCTGGACAGGTAGCTCCCAGATAACATACACATTACAATATCTCAAATTTATTTCTCCATTCATATTAGATATTAAAAAGTATTTCTAAAGACCCGCCCTAATGCCCAGTGACCTGTTCCTAGTCCTTCATCCCCAGTACCGTTGTTGTTCAGAGTTATCCATTCAATATGTACACTGTTGATCACATCACTACTGCCATGAGCGCAAAGAATTTTGATTATAGTTTGTGCGTTGGCGTATAAGCTCATAAAGACAAGGAAATGAGAATATGATTCAGGAAGATAATAAAACCTAGATGAAAGAGTTCTGACATGTCGACTTTATTTTCAAGGTGAAAAAAATGTTCGGCATATAAGATCACTGAAAGCAAATGTGAGGAATTCTCAGACATGAAAGATGACCTCTTTCCATACTTCCAAATCATTTCTAAGATATCACAAATAAGAAATGAAAACGACAAGATTGTGGTTAAGTAGTGTAAGAAAAATGTGGACCACTTTGTCATCCAAGGAAATAGAACCACAGCGCCGAATGTTTCAGGTTTGCTCTATTTGTACCCGTGTATCTAGACGGGTCCAATCCTACTCGAGGAACCTTCATCATGTGTTTACATTAGCAGCAGATCAGATTTTCAAATTCGTTTCTAAACTATTTCGAGAATCAGTTATCCTCTTAGACGTCTAATCCTTGCAAATCACAAGAAGGCCTACAAACGGTATCCCTTAATCGCACTATATCCTTGCGATGTTTGAGAATCAAAATTAAAAAGATTTCACTGTTTTCTAACTGACTATGCACGAGTTTGATTGTTTCTCTAGTGTCTTCGATTTGAAAACCTGGAAATTGCGTTACAATGTAAGAGGTTCCGCTTTTAGACTATGACTTTAAAACACCCGATTTTTCCAAGGAGGAAACCGGCAACTGAAAACTATTTTTCGTAAATACGTAGAGAAAGAAAGAGGTATAGAGACCACACGGAGATATAGTTTTCCTATGAGCATTTCGATTATCAATGACATTTTTCTTGAATTTCTTGTGGAGTTCCTCCATTCCAGCTGCACACAAGTCGACGTGTGCTTCATACCTCACATCAAAGAACAAGGTTACACGCCCCGAAGTTATCGCTGTCTTCGATTCCAAATATTCATGGAATCATTAAAGTTCATTGGTTAGTCAACGAAGTTTATAAATAAGTTACTTAAAGTTTGACAAATGGCTAAATATGGCAAGATGTCTTTAAGTAAAAGTGTTTGTTGATCACCTTGACCTGGGGAAAATCATGCAGTAATAAGTCTCGAGCTCACTTAAGGTTTTTGCGCTAGGACGTCTTTAGATAAGGCTAGATCAGAGGGATTAGGAATTCCGTGGCCGGCTAAAGAACGATTATTCAAAGGGCTGGAATGAACATTCCCAGTTCAAAATTAGTCTAGTATCTAGAGATTTAACAAACTCGATCAGGCTGCATGAACGATCTGATTAGGAGCAGACAGTGTTTATGGCTAGAGGGTGGGAACTACGTGTTATAATCAGGGAAATTTGGCCGAAAAAGGTGCAGATATGGCTTGTCAAAACGGGAGGGCATGCCACAGAAAAATCAGAATTTGTTAAATAATTTTTTTAAAAAACATGTTAAAAACTACCAATAATAAAACTAGAGACTATGATTAGAATTCTTGGCTTCTGTTTGTTGAGTACGAAATGCGAAAAGAAGACATGAAGAAGACGAAGAAACGAAGCCTTTTTGAACAGAGATAGGCGAAAATTGATGTGTGGGACGTCGCGATTCCAACAACAATATGTTCAACACATGAAAAAAAGAATTAATTTTACTGAAAAAAACTGACTAATAACATTCAATAAACTTATTCCAGTTTAAAATTTGGCGAATTTTGAATATTTGAAACATAATTCCTTGTTTTTAACACTCGAATTTCAGCACTAATACACGGTTCAATCAACGCCGGGCCTTGGCTTGTTCCACTGGCTGGCACTCAATTTCGACGTTTCTGGAATTGCCAGAAGATTTTCTAAAATGTTATAAACTGATCACAATTTATATCCATCATGTTTTATTTTAAGAAATATGACTTGAATAATTTTTGTGACTTTTGATTCGACTCAAGATCTTATGGCCTCTTTAGATTAATAAACGCGATTGCATTTAGATCTATACACAAGGTGTCACTTCAACGCTACGAGGAAGTTCCTGCAGAAAATCCTCCCTTCTGTAAAACAATTAGACAATTTTAGATAAAGCAATAAAAACGCATCCAAAGTCAAAAAAGAAACCCACTTCATTCAGTAAACTACAATACAAAATAAAGAGCTCATAGAGTATGTTTACTAGGATTGCCTAACATCAGGAATAAGAATAGGTACTTATTTGCACATGGAACTTGAACACTGCTGACAGATATCACATTAAATTCATTCTCGATTTGGTAATCGAGATTAATAATCACAATTTGACAGATTAGAAGTGTTTCTTATTAGTTTTATATACCCTCTATTGCTTGTAATCTGAACCAGACAATTTCATAGTTGATTTTTGCTTAATTATTTGAAAATGGAATCAAAATAGCGGAAATTTTTTGATGAGGAAAAATTTGTTCTTTACATATAAATTTGTCTTTCAGAACTTAGAGTTTGGAACTTGAGCCAAAAGGTCCATTGAGGAAAAAAAATGTTGTAGCCAATAAAAAAAACAAACAAAAAAACAGAATGTTTTTCTTACTTTGAAAATGAAATT
>OCZR010014243.1:361-14168 GCA_900234385.1 Anemonia viridis
ACGTCTGCAAGAAATCCATCCAGAAAATGCCGATGAAGTTTCAGCCAAGCATGATGAAATTGTATCTGCTTGGGGCAACCTCAAAGACAAAGTATGTATAGTACGCTGAAATGATGGACATCACAAATGTGATAATAATTCTCTCGGCTTTTCTTGAGCTTGGTGAATGATTTCATTCAATTTTGATTTATTTTTAATTCCAGTCTGATGTGAGGAAAGCAAGACTTGAAGATTCCTATCGTCTTCAACGATTCATTGGAGATTTCAGGTATGAATTCTATATAAATTTGAAGCACTCCTTATAAACCATAGCTTCATGTACTTTATTTTCTGTGGAACCTGTATTTTTTTTCAAATTTAGTATCTTGTCTAGCCAAACTCATAGAGCTTGTTTATCTTTTTATCCAGAGACCACATGTCATTCATTAATGAAATGAAAGTACTGATTGTATCTGATGAGCTTGCCAAGGATGTTGCTGGTGCAGAAGCTCTCTTGGAACATCATCAAGAGCACAAGGTAATTCACTAAAATCATTTACCACTTCTAGATTAAGACTTGGTAACCTAATTGGGATTCTCAATAATTTCTCTTCTGACTGAGTGGTTGCAAGTTTTTTTATTGCATTGCAAAGATATTTAAGGTAGTGACTGATTAGTCTCGATTGGCAGTAAAAAAAACCAACAAATTAACAACAAGCTATTACCTGAGTTCACAGAATTGAGAATCGCATTAAAGATTTTGGGGTTGAAATAGCAGTTGCTGGAACAAATGGGATCAAAATTATATTTATTTATCAATTAGGGTTACATTGATGCCTCTGAAGATGGATTCAACAAGTTTAATTCAGATGGACAAGAGTTGATTGATGCCGATCATTATGCTAAGGATGAAATTAAAGAGAAGGTGAGTGTTCTTGTTCGTTAGATATAATATGTTGTAACATGATCCAAGAAAATAAAAAGCAGTGTATGCAATATCAGGACTCAACACAAACTAGTCCCAGACAAGTGAAAGTTTGCTTTGGACCGGTAGTCTGAAAAAAGACCTTGTGACTTAAACCTGGGTCACATTGGTGAGAGGCAAGTGATCTGATCACTGCGATCTGACTGTAATGCCACCCATCCTTCCCTGGTATGCTCCTGATCAGCCTCCATGTTGATACTCTTTTTATTTCTTTCTGTTATAACAGCTCACTACAGTTGAAGAAGAAAAGACCAGTCTTCTGGAACTGTGGGAGACAAGGAAGGTGCAATTTGAGCAATGCTTGGAGCTACAGATCTTCATGAGAGACTGCGAACATGCTGATATCATGATGACCAAACAGGAGGTAAAAACCATTACATTTTCTGGCTGTTAAATTTTCTTTCTTGTCATCTAGAGGTAAACACCTAAATATGCAGTAATGAACCCTTGTCATGTGGCATCAAATCAACTCAAGTTGGAGAACAAATCAAAATAATTTCAATCTCCTGAGAAATAGAAACTATTGTTTTGTCATCCAAACTAAACTGCATTCCGTCATGCTGCAAATTTTAAGGTCTACATGATAGATTTTCACAACTTCAGCTCTTCTCTGCTACTATATAGCATTTTTTGTCCAATGCTGCTCCAGTCATTATTTATCAGAGTACAGAACACGGAGTGAAACTCAATTGGCTAACAACCTGAAGTCACAGGTTTGAATCCCACCTAGAGCTCAGATTTTTTTCCAAGTAAAATTTCCTTGAAGAAACATGATTACATCACTCTAATAATCTACACTACCAACAAAAGAAATATCTAATACTTAATATTGATCTATTTGTTAATCATTTTCAGGCTTTCCTTGCTGATGAGAATCTTGGTGATTCTCTTGATGGAGTGGAAGCCTTGATCAAGAAACATGATGACTTTGAGAACTCATTTGGTGCCCAGGAAGAAAAGATCAAGGTAAGTGGGTCCAGAAACTTTTAATAGTTTTCCTCAAGTACTAAGATGGAAGGTGTGGAAATGTGAGCAACAAAATCATAGCTCTTACACGTTGTACAATTTCATTCTAGCTTGTGGTATAAAAATCACAGTATTATAACAATATTTTTGTCCTCTTACTACAGAGCATTGATGAGTTTGCCGAGCGCCTCATAGGCAGCAACCACTATGCCAGTGATGAAGTGAAAGAGCGTCGCGATGCCTTACTTGCTAGACGTGCTCACATCCAAGAATTATCTGATGCAAGACACTTGAAACTAGAGGAATCTAGGAAACTGCAGCAGTTTGAGAGAGATGCCGAAGAAGTAAAAGTCTGGATAACTGAGAAGCTGAAGACAGCACAGGATGAGTCTTACAAGGTATGTTGGAGAATGGAATAGAGAGCTTTTTATATTTCTGCCACCTATCAACTCCAGACGTCTGGTATTTTGGTTTCTGTCAAGTTTGTGAGTTTATTCTAAATTTGAACAATAAAGAAATTCCATTGTAAAAAAATGAGTGTTAAGGCATTGGAATTTCCTTGTAGTTTGATCAGAATGAACTCAGATTGTCACACACTGTAAGTTTGGTTGATAAAAGCAAGCTTAAATACCAGACATCTTTAGTCTTGATGGTGGTTGTGGTGGTGATGAAGATATGATGCCCAGTGATTGCAATAAATTTAGTGATTGGATTCAACAATGTTTAGTCCTGGTGAAAGTAATTGTAAAATGTTATTTTTTTGATACTGAAAGATAAATGGAAGATGACCCTGACCATGACAGTGGTAGAGATGATGAGGATGATGTGGAGGTGGATGATGGTGATGGATGTTGATGATGGATGATGATGATGGATGATGATGATGGATGGTGGATGATGGATGATGACGATGGTTGATGATGATCGATGGTGGATGATGTTGGATGACAGATGGTGGATGATGATGGATGGATGGTGGATGATGATAATGATGAAGGATGGTGGATGATGATGGTGGATGCAGGATGATGATGATGGATGGTGGATGATGATGATGGTTGATGATGGATGATGATGATGGATGATGATGATGATGGATGATGATGGTGGATGGTGATGATGATGATGATGATGACAAAATCTAACCCTAAATTCTTCTTTCTTTTATAGGAACCCACAAACTTGCAAGGCAAGATTCAGAAGCACCAGGCATTCGAGGCAGAGCTAAATGCAAACAGAAACCGTTTGGATGCAGTGGATGGCACTGGTCAGCAACTCATCTCCGAGAACCACTATGCCTCAGATGTCATTCAGCAAAGACTAGATGAACTGCATGAGCTCTGGAGATATCTCTTTGAGTGTTCCAGCAATAAAGGTTTGTATCTTCTGACCAAAGGAAGTGGGGAAAAAATACCTCTTGAAGAATTTTTTATAGTTCTTGCACAAAGCAGGAATCTTCATCACATGTCTTCTTTAGGTCTCTCTCTTGATTTGGGAATAAATTCTCAATTTTCCTCCCTCCACAAAATCTGGCTTGACAAGTGAGTTAGCCATGTCCAGACTTAATTTGCTTATTTCAGGGCTTGTTTTAGAGTATTGATAAAATTTGAAATTTAAACAGAATTATACAAATTTTTGACTGATATACAAATTATTTTTTGAGAAGATAACGAAGAGTAGAGACTAAGAGGGAATTATTTTGGTTTAATTATTGAAAACCATTTTAGTCTGCATGGGGCAAGAGGTGGATGATTGCTTTCACTCATGTTAAACTATGGTTCTTGGTCTTGTAGATAAAAAACTCAAGGAAGCTGCCCAACAACAGCAGTTCATCAGGTGAGTGAAACTATACACTACAGCCATGATTGAAACAATATAACTTGACAAAGGGGGATCCAGCCAAAATTTTAAGGGGGGCTAATGGAGTTTCTTCAGTCAAAAATAACTGTTGTTGTTCACGGGCTTCCTGTGGTGACAAACCAGGCTCCCCTCCCCTACACATTTCCAGTCCTTTTTCAGCCAAAACCAAGATGGATGACCTAGTTGGGATGGTCACTTGTTTAGTATAAATTTGAGCAGTTTTGAGCAAGAAATTCACTATTTTTTGGTTTTTATTCCTGCTCAAGGGAGGAGCTTCATCCCCCTTTTGCCTTCCCTGGATCCGCCCTTGCTTGACTTCTCTACTTAAAACATAAACATAATCCATTCTTTTATTAATTCTAAATGTACTTAACAATTTTTTAGAGGGGCTGAGGATGTGGAGTTGTGGTGTGCCGAGGTGGAAAGCTTACTCAATGCTGAAGACACTGGCAAGGTAATTTCACAGTCATTTTGGAACAAAATTAGGCAATCAGAATCAATAAATTTTGCAAAAATGAGGTGTCACCCTTAAAAGCCATATTTACCGCAAATCACATAAAATCAAATAAGAAAACACTTCATGTATACGTTTTTGCTATTGTCTTTTGAAATTATCAAGGTTTTGTGGTAAAGAAACTTTCTGTAAAGTCAGTATAAATTTGAATTTTGGATTTTCAAGTTGGCAGACAACAACGCTTTTTGTGTAATATCCACCTGTGAGGCCCAAGTCCTCATTAGTTCATTAGGGTTGACAAAAAGATTTGAAGTAGCCGGAGAAGGATCATGATTCTGTTAAGTCTGCTTGTTTTAACTGTCCAAAATTATATTGTTGTTTGAAAACCAAATCCAAGTCGAATTATGAAACATTTATGTTTAGTACCCCATTACATAAAGGCACCTAGTTTATATTACTATCTCTTGCAACAAGTCAGAATGCAGTCAATTTGGAATTCTCTTCTTTTGTCCTCCAAATTGAGCTGCTTTGACATCAAGTGCACTCACCAGAGATCTGTAACATTTGGGTATATTTAATCTGTCTCTTATCAAGATCATGGTACTTAATGGTCATGTTAGGCTGTATACCAAGGTTAAGAGTAAGACTAAGAGTTGTTTCTCTTGTGTAACTAGGATCTTACCTCAGTCCAGAATCTTCAGAAGAAACATGATATGCTTGAAGCTGATGTGATCACACGTGTCGTAAGTGTTAATAACAGTTATTTATTACCAAAAGCCTTATATAGATTAAAATGTTTTTTTTAATACGGCAAGCCAGACTGGATAAGAATGAGAATCCGGCACCACCGGATTACAAGACCAACGCCTCCTTATAAAATATTAAGCATTTGTTTTGCAATTTCAGGAGAAAATTGAAGCTGTGAATGCCCAAGCCGACATGTTTGAAGAACTTGATCATTTTGATGCTCCTAATATCAAACAGAAGAAGGAGGTTCTGAATGCAAGATATCAAGCTCTACAGGTGGGTGAAAACTTGTTGATGCTTCTCTTTACATGCAGGATTCTATCCCGGGAAGAAAGAAAAGAAAAAGAAAAGAAAGAACAAAATACTGGTCAATAAAAATGCAAAAATGTCTTATTTTTGTATTTTGTTTACCCTTTTGTTTTAGGCACCTCTGATAGCCCGTAAAGCCAAGTTAGCCGACACTGCAAAGCTGAAGCAGTTCTCACATTATGTTGAAGATGAACTGGCTTGGATCCGAGAAAAGGAACCACTTGTTTCCTCCACTAACACTGGTAAATAGGAACAACTATTATCAGATACATGTTTTTCTGGCTTCAATAGTTTTATCATAGCTAATCAGGCGGTTTAATTTAATGGATGAAGCTAATCAAACACAGTAGTCTCTTGTTTTGTGTTAAATATGGTGTAGTTTGACGTCTATTCATGTACCTACATTGCTGTTTTTACTTGTAGGAAAAGATCTTTTTGGTGCTCAAAACCTGTCCAAGAAACACCAGGCTCTAATGGTATGTAAATGTTTTTTAAAGAGATTAAAAGTGATGGAAAGAATGCTTCTTCATTGCTGGATTTCAAACAGTGAGTGACTGGGGCAAATTGCTTTATAGCAAATGAATCAACACAAAACTCCCAAAATCAGAGAAAGCACATCAAGATTTACAAAATTCTGAAGTTTGGTGTTAAATGAGATAAAATTGAATGAAAAACAGGCATTGGAATTTACAAAAAAAATGTATGGAGAGTGCAGAAAACCGGATGCTTTATCCAGACTTCTATACATTTCTTAGTAAATTTTAGAGTTTTTGAATGGCTCTATCTTATTCATTTTTACTCCCATTGACACCAAACTTCAGAATTATGTAAATCTTGATGTGCTCTTTCCGTTGTTTTTAGTCGTGTCTTGATTACTGTTGATTCATTCAGTGTAAAGTGATTAGCCACAGTCACTCACGGTTTGAAATCCAGCAATTAGGACCATATTAAGGGTACCTGTATCAAGGGCTGTAGCAAGTGCCGAAAAAACTGGTAAAAGGGATAAAAACACATGAATCACAAACAAATTATTTTTGTTTCCAAAATAAATTGTTAATTCCATAGTTGTTGTAATCCCTCACTCACCTCCCCCCTATGTGGGCCCAACTGCCCTGGTATCAAGATTCTGATTGTAGGGATGTTTTACCTTACAGACTGAAATAGCTGGGCATGAGCCACGTATCAGAGCTGTGCAAGATAGTGGACTACAGATGATTGATGACGGTAAGTGTTTTTTATTATGATAGTAAAGATGACAATACCTGAAATAAACTAAACAGTAAATTTACTTAAGAGCATTGGCATAAAAAATAGAGCAGATTTTGTGTGAAAAAGACACAGTACATGGCAAGGTTACAGGGTGGATGTTGTTTTTGTATATGATATGGTACTGAAACATTCATGGCAAGGCATGGACTGTACCATAAGTGCCTCTAAACAGTGAAATTAAATGCCATGAACATGGTTATCATATCATTAGAGAATACCTCAGCGAGTTTGGAAATTAGTTTTTCTAAATTTATTTCCAAGGGTCTTTCACCCGAAATAACCTTGTTCCTAAGCACTACAACTTCCCTATATTTCTATTTCATGTACATCATATCATTAGTCTTTTTTGCCCTCCCCTTGAGGCTTGGAGTATTGAAATGAAGCATTTTGTTTATTGTTTGACAGGTCACTATGCTTCAGATCAAGTCAAGGAACAGTTGGATAACCTAGATCAGAAATGGAATGACCTGAAGGTACAGTACTCAGTCATTGTATTAGAATTCACCATTTCGGAGTTGCACAGGAAACTGGTAACTAATATGTCACTCTTTGCATTCTGGGATCAATTTGCGAGACACTTCATAACAAAATAACGTCCAAGAGCATTGACTCGAGTGAGAGTGATAAAAAGATTTTGTCGTTAGGAACACAACAATTATACTTGATCAATATGAGAACAATAAACACAGCTAAGCCATCGAAACATCCCAGAATGCAAAGCGTGACATATTTGTTACCAGTTTCCAGCGCAACTCCAAAATGGCGAATAGTCTGTCTGGAAAGAAATTTCTATAAAAAAGTGTGGGAAGATTTCATTGTTAGTGATAATAGCTATGGTGGGCAGCACCATGCACTTAATGATGTGCATGCAAACTCTATTCAAGCTATCAATTTATGAAAATGATGATGATGACTGTCAGGCACTGAAATATAGATGTTGTTTAGCACAATGTTGCAAAGAATGTTTTTAACTTCAGATCAAAAGCTTGCGATGTTTAGAAAGTCAAAATTATGAGAAAATTATTCCATTTGGCATGTTGAATGCATCAACTTTTTGTGCAATAGTATCGCATTAAAAACTTTTGTTGCAAATGGTCTCATATAACATTGCCTTGATAATCAGTTGTATAGTGTTGATTGCTAATGTAACTTCATGCTTATGTAACTCCACAGGACAAGGCCAACACCCGTAAAGGACATCTTGATGACTCTCTTCAAGCTCATCAGTACTTTGCTGATGTTGACGAAGCCCAGTCATGGCTGCTGGAGAAGGAACCTGTTGTCACTAGTGAAGATTATGGAAAAGATGAAGACAGTGCTCAGGTACGTATTTGGGATTCTAAGATGTTGACATCTGAAAAGTTTATATGCTGAATTATTCTGATAATAAAATAGTTCAACATTGTATTCTAAGGTATATATTTATTTTGATAATATAGTTTGGGTGCAAAAAACTATAATATTATAACGGTAAACAAAAGAATATATAATGTAGTGGTAGTGTGTGTGAGTGACTGTCAGACATTGGAAACCAGTATTAAGTTACTGAATTTGTATCCCACTTTTATTTATTTTTTTTATGTTTGTACCCAAGCTACACTGTAGACCACAATTCAATTTTCACTATCTAACAAAAGATACTAGTATTTGGTTAGTACTTAACAATTCTAAATTATCTTAACGATTCATTTATTCCAGGCCATGTTGAAGAAGCATGAAGCAATAATGTCAGATCTTGAGGCCTACGGCACAGTTATTGATGGACTACGAGAACAAAGCAAGGAGTGCAAGGTTGGCTACTGTTCATCGAACATAACCTCACAAAACACCAGCTATTGTTCAACATATTTTTTTCTCTGTTATTAAACATATACATTTAGAACTAAAGTAGTCGCAGCTCATCGGACATTGTCTGGTGTAAGTCCTTTTAGGTTGGTAGTCTTGACTGGTTGCATTGCCTGGTCACATGTTGATCATGTCATGCCTTTGAGTAGGCCATTATTTTTTAGTCCTTGTGTTTTTAGCCCTCTTCAGTTGCATTACAATGTTTTCCCATTTCAGACCATGTGTCATTCGCAAGAGTATCATTTCTTTGTTTAATGGTTGCACATGATTCACATGAGAAGACACATGAATATGGATGCCACTAAAACAAAAAAATCATATTGAATGTGAAATTTGGAAAAATTGGAATGTAACTGAAAAGATCTATTCTCTCATGACTGTTAGATAATTTGCACCACAATATTATGCACACACGTATAGCAAGGTTCAGGCTAGGTATTTCTGATCTTCATGCTGTTGTGTTTTTTTTTTGTTGGCAGTCTTTCACACCTTCAACAGACATTTCAGACAAGGAATGTGTTGTAGCCCTCTATGATTATCAAGAGAAGACAGCAAGAGAGGTATCCATGAAAAAAGGAGACATCCTTACTCTACTCAACTCTACCAACAAGGTTTGTAAAATGCCCATGCCTTCTACTTTGCTATTATCCCAACATTGCTTGGAGGAAAGTAACAAATCTCCATTGACAGTGTGACCTGTAGGTTATGGGTTACCAGTAGATTGGTTGCTAAAACTGACTTTTACAACCACAATACCCATCGATATTTCCATGTTGACAATTGGTTAAGTTTTTCCAGTAGTTCTTTATGACAATATTCTTGAAAATAAAATTGTACATCATGAAGTCAGTTTTTGCATTTTTTTGAAATTTTCCATCTAATCAATTTTGTCTGCATTCCCATCAGGATTGGTGGAAAGTGGAAACCAATGATCGTCAAGGATTTGTGCCTGCAGCTTATGTCAAGAGAATTGACTCCCACAAAGCATCTCAGGAACTTCTCGCACAAACCCCTGAGGTAGACTCTGTGGCTCAGAAGCAGAATGCTCTGGATGACAAGTAAGTTGTTCAGCTTTTCAGCTTGGAAATCTTTCTTCTTTCAATATATATATATATATTTAAATTAAGTTTGTAAGATTATAAAACTTCTTTCTCTTTTTCTCAGTTGATATTAATTTTTCTACAATTCTCTGCTTCAGGTACGACGAACTGATGAAGAAAGGAGAAGAAAGAAAACAGAAACTCGAGGACTCTATCCATAGATACACTCTCCTGAGAGAAGCTCACGAACTGGAATCCTGGATCAATGACAAGGTTAGTAAGGACTACCATCACAGAACTTGATCTTGAAGAATAATTTAGTCTTTGACTAGTAGAGAAGGGAAGTCCTCAGTTTTGCCAGTACAAAAGAGAAAGGTGGAAAGAGGACTTTTAAAAAGTGTTTCTGTGCGACTGTTTGAGAGACAGGGAGAGAGAAAAGTGGGAGAGACGAACCAAGAATAACTTGTACTACCCCTACCAAAATTCTCAACATTCTTGATAGATCTTCATTAACTTTCTCACATTAAGCTGGAACCATTTTTCCAGAAAACACTCACTAATACATTTGATATTGTTCCTTATTCACAGGAAGCCATTGTGACAAGCGAAGAAGTTGGAAAGGATTACGAACATGTTGAAGCCATGCAGAAGAAGTTTGATGACTTCCAGAAAGACATGACGGCAAATGAAGTCCGCATCAAAGAACTGACGGTCTTGGCTGAGAGGTTGAAGGAAGAACACTACACTGAGTACGAAATGATCCAGGAAATGATTGAGGTAAGGACATTTTGTTTGTCCATTTTAATTGTAGCAAAGAGTATTGTAGAATCATTTGACACAGCCTGGTTAACGTCATGAGATTTGTTAACGTGCAAGTACAAGATTAGCAATACCCATAGTTTGCCGGAAAAATTAAGGTTCCATAAAAAATGAAAACCCATTAAATAAAAGAGTAACACACAGCAAGCTTACTGACCAAGTTTCAGGATGCTTGAGCTTATAAATACAACGTCATTCAGTGTTCAAACACTACCAAAATTATGACTGAAACATGTATGGTGTCCCTCCAAACATCCAGCTTATTGACCAAGTTTCAGGATGCTTGAGCTTATAGATACAACGTCATGAGTGTTCAAACACTACCAAAATTATGACTGAAACATGTATGGTGTCCCTCCAAACATCCAGCCACACATACAACCGTACATTCTCTTTATTTTTAGAAATTTTTGAAATGTAATTTCATTCGAATTTGCCCAAGCTTGATCAAATTTTAAATTTTTTAGTAATTTTTATGTGCTCTGAAATGATCTTTGCTGATTATTTTTGTTGGTGTTGGTTTTCAGAAACTTACTCAGAAATGGAAAGATCTCAACCACATGGCTGAACAACGTAAGGAGAACTTGGACAGTGCTCAAGACATCCAGAAATTCCACAGGTATTCTGTGTTTGATCTTAACAGTCATTTCAATAAAATGAGCACATACAGAGTTATTATTATCAGGGTTCTCACGGTCAGGGAAAAGTCAGTGAAATCTACCAAATAAGAAGTTAATAATTATATTATTTTTCATAAAATAAGTGTCCAGTGTGGTCATTGAAAAATGGTTTATGGTCAGGGAAAAGTAGGGAATTATATTTTTCTGGATGAGTGGGAACCCTGATTATGATTTGCTGTTGCAACAGAATAGGGTTATATTATAATGTATTAACTATCAATTCGTTTTCAGGGATGCTGATGACACAAAACAATGGATTTCAGAGAAAGACACTGCTCTGTCCTCATCTGACTATGGTAGAGACTTGGCTAGTGTACAGGCTTTGAAACGAAAACATGATGTGATGGAGAGAGACCTTGCTGCTCTAGAAGAAAAGGTGAGAGATCATTTCTGGTTTGTTGAGCACAGGTGGTCCCCCTTGTATTGAAAACTTCTCTTTCATCATACCTAAAGTTAGAACGAGTGAAACACTTGTTACCAATCTCTTATTGACACTTTTTTTTACTTCTAGGTGCGTCAACTAAACATTGAAGCAGCCCGGCTCACATCAACCCATCCAGCCAAGTCACAGGACATTGAATCGAAACGATATGAACTGGAAGAAGCTTGGGCCAACCTCAAGGATCAGGTATAATTTATATCGAACATCTCTTTAAACCTCTCCCAAAAATGATAGTGTAGTAGGCTAGGATCAAAAGTTTTTAGCTTGTCTAAAAGAAGAATTTTCGCTAGAACATTTTGTGTTGTTGTTTTTTTCATTGTGTTGAATTTCCATCGTTACTTTGCAAGGTTTGTGTCCTATATATTGTTAGATTAATCAAGGAGTGCACAAGTGCATCCAAACAAACATAACGATCTATTATCACGTTATAACGGATACGTTTTTTAACAGGCGGCTGCCAGGAAAGGAAAACTACTTGATTCGTATGACTACCAACGCTTCTTGAATGAATACAGGTAATATGGAAGTTAAGCTCAAAGCCAGTAATGACTTCATATGCACGTCAAGGCGCGATGACGTTGAGCAATTTTCTTTGCAACTTATCTCGCAAAGGCGTTGCGACACAAGTTGCAAGAATGTCAGGTTACGGTGCAACCGAGACGCAATCGTTACCAAAAGTAAAAAACGATTTGCAACAATTGTTGCAACTTTTCTCGCAGCATTTATCAAATTGAAATAAATATTACAAGCTGCAATGCGCCTTGCAACAGTCATATTACCATTGCAAGAAAAGTTACTTTAGAAAGTTGCAAGAAAGTTGCTTTATGTAATCGTGCCTTAGTAAATTATTAGAGTGAGATTGAGCGCGTTCTTTTTTCTCAGAAACAAATCCAAACTCAAGGTTGGTACAGCGCATGACCTTCAGATTGCTAGCGGACGCACCTAGTGAAGTCAAAGCGAGATGCGGCAGCTGATGAATTGTTTGTTTTTCCAGGGATCTCATATCTTGGATCAATGGCGTCAAGGCCTTGGTATCATCAGACGAGTTGGCTAAAGATGTGGCCAGTGCTGAAGCCTTGATTGACAGACACAGAGTGAGTCTCAAAACTAATGCTCCTACTTATTCTACTCCTTAATACACTTTAATTTTGCAGTGGTCCAAAAAAAATATCCCGAAATAAACTTACGAAAAACAAGTGACACGAAAAATGATCTTCGCTAAAAATAATTGTCGCTAAAATATATGGTTTGGTTTTCAGGAGTATCGCGCTGAGATTGACGCACGTGATAGCACCTTCCAGGCCTTTGATGAGTTTGGACGTGAGCTCCTCGAGAAAGAACATTATGCTAGTCCTGATATCCAGGAAAAACTGGAAAGTCTTGCTGAGGAACGAGAAGAACTTGAAAGGTGAGTGTTGATGTTAGGGTTACTTTTGAAATGTTTAGTTATGCTTGATGTTTTGCTGTTTAGTGTTTATTGTGGTTAATGATTTTTTGTCGTGATTTTTTGGCAGAGCGTGGTTGGCAAGAAAACAGAGACTTGATGAATGTCTGGAATTGCAGGTAATATTTTATTTCGTTTTGATAATGATGTGATGATGGTGGTAGTGGTGGCTGTATATGGAAAAATGAAATGAAGAAACACGTATGTTGTGATAAAAGACGCGACTTTGTTGCGAGTTGAATGACGTTGTTGAAGAATGACACGGTGATGATGATGGTGATGTTGGTGATGATGATGATGATGGTGGTGGTGGTGATGGTATTGGTGATGGTGATGGTGTTGATGATGATGATGATGGCTATGGCGATGGCGATGATGATGATGGCGATGATGATGATGATAATGATGATATTAGCGATGATATGAAGATGATGATGGCGATGAAGTAAGGATGATGATGAAAAAAGAATCTAACCCCATATAACCCCATCATTTTACTGTTTCCATCAGCTTTTCAATCGTTCAGCTGAGCAGCTCGAGGCATGGATGGCAACACGTGAAGCAATTATCGAGAAGGAAGAAGACACTGAAGGCGAAGGTGCCGATGCTTTGATCAAGAAGCACGAGGACTTCACACGGGCTCTGAAGATTCAAGAAGAAAAAGTTGCCAACCTGAAGGCCAATGCTGACAGGCTTATTGAAGATGATCATTATGATTCCCCTGCTATTGCTGAGAGGATTGCTGCTGTGCTTGCTCGGTGAGTGTTCAATGCGTATTGAAAACAATCTGGCTTGTATTCGTGCATGAAGTTTTACTGTATCTGTACCGTATCGTACCGTCGCCGTGCCAACAAGTTGTGATTGGTTGAATTACTGGAAGACAGTGGAAAACCATTTCAATGTTACGGCATGTCGTACCGTGTACGTGCTGTAAGTCAGTACCGTATGTTTCACTCATACTATAACCA
>OCZR010014257.1:504-11163 GCA_900234385.1 Anemonia viridis
TTTTTTATGTAAGGTGCGTTTTTTACGGGCGGTTTCGGGCGCCGTAGGAGTCAAAGGGTTAAGATACTAGAATATTTATGGAAAAAGAAGGAAATGTCCCTAATTATAAAAAGGGTGAACTGATACATGACTTGTAATTTACAGTAAATGCCAAACTAGAGTGCTACAAATCAATATTATTAATTAATGAATTAAGCACAATCATCTAAGAATTTGTACTTGCAATTTGCTAGCATCTTCTTACTTCAGAAACATGAATTTTATTAAAGAACCAAATAATTATATTTGATAGTTAATTTGGAAGAAAAAATCTGGATAAATGGCTATTTCCCCTAATTATTCTTTTCTATGTTAGGTGGATCTGGATGTAATAAGGAAGACCTGGGCATTGAGTTCCCTGACTTGACATACAACTATGAATATGAAAACCCAAGCTACAACAAATACAAGGAACTGAAAAACAACATTGAAACTGCGGTAAGCTAAATCTATGACTGATTGCTGTGATATTATACGGGTACCCTGTGGAATCCATAAATAACTGTGCTGAATAAAGACCTTAGGATTTCGAGATTTCACTGTTTTTGAGATGGTTTTGGGGCCCTGTGCAGTGCATGTGCATGTGATCTGCAGTGGCTGTGTGTCATTATAACCTAATTAACGTTTGTGCAGCTGGCATCATCCAGGCAGTATTGCAAACTACACTATAAATAAGGCAGATGCCAAGACACTGGCATACACAAATTTTCATAATTATTTCCAAGGGGAAGACACCACTGACAATTATCAATACAGACGTGGCATGGCAAAAACATGCACAGTACAGTAGTTGCTTTAATCTGTTCAACATGGAACTTGATCACATGGACCTTGGTCAGATGGCCCACCATGTTTATAATGACATAAAAATAAAAAAAAATGCCTTTACTTCAACCTGTGTACGTCGTAGCTTAGCTCATTCTGGATTGCTTGTATGTGAGGCTGTTTTGAGTTACTGTATATGATAACTATGCACAAACTGCAATGTTTCTTTCACTTAGTTTACATTATTATGCTGACAAATACTTGTTATGCTGACTATCACACACACCTGATGATACCATATATTATGTCTTTTCTATGTTCTGTTTTTATTAAGTGTGAGTTTTTCTTATACATTTTGTTCTGCCAACAATGCCCCATTAGTCTTTAAGCTACAACTATTAACACATAAGGGATATACAAAAAGTAATGCAAAATGAAAGTCATTTGTGTAAGGGGTCTAGCTACTGTAGCTGTTAAAGCTAGACATCTTAGATGTCATTATATATATATAATAATTATTGATAAATACAATTATTTATAATAATTGTACTCCTGACTCCTGACTGAAAAAAATTCCTTGTTTACTTTTTAGTGCATTATGGCTTATGCTAATTCAGGCAAAAGAATTAACAAATGTGAAGTAAAACGTTTCAGGTAAGCCAAATGACAGTACTAGGACTGGTGATGTTGGTTTTCTTAGGTGATAACATATCTATATTATTGTATATTTTACACTAAGTTAAGGTTTCGATTCTGTCAGGGATCCAAAGAAAATTTCTATTGCTCATGTGTATGTTTTATAGGTGAAGGTATTGGAATTAAAGTACAGATAATAAAATGTACAGTAATACCATGGATACAACCAAAAAGTAAAATAGATCTCTAGGATTGTAGCAATTTTTGGGAACATTTCCCCAAGTTTGACTGTAAAAAACATCAAATTAATAAGGAATTAAGACTTATTTTGAGAGTTTGAGTTTTGGTAAGTTACACTGAAGTACAACCAACTTGCGTACTTGTAAATACGTAGGAGAGTTGGCATAGGCGAGTTGGTCCGTAGACGAATTGACTGTAATTCATACATACTGTATATAATGTATATTTTATACTATTATTGTTTATTATTAATATCATTAATTTTGTCCTATGCCTCACAGGAGAGGCAGTGTTGTAGCTGTGGTAGAGTTAGGTTATCCTACAAATACTGTGGATCCCAAACAGCCCCTTCTGCAAGCAATAAATGGTGGCAATTTCGCAGGGCAAAAAGTGAACACAGGCTTTGTCAGTCCAACAAGTGGTAAGTTATGTAAATTCATGTTGCTCCTCTTCCTTGACTGCCGACTTCAGATTGCTATATATGTGTTTTCTTTTGCTACAACTGATTTGATATTAATTAGCCCCTGATAATAGGCCATGAAGAAACAAATCTAGAAGAAACATTTTTATTGTTGAATCTTAAAATTTGTTTGTTCGACATAAGTAGTTAGACTTCAGGGCTCAGTAATGATTTGATACATAGACAATATCAATACTAATAGTCAGAGTAATAACTTACCTCAGAAATGTAATCTGAACCATCTGACGTGTGTGTTTATCTTTTGTTTTAGCTCCAACTCAAGAGCCTCCATCTACTGAAGCGGCGACACCAGCAACATCTTCTGGTGGACCTCCTGATAGTGGTCAGAGAGCCAACGATGGAGGTGGATTATCTACTGGAGCAATCATAGCCCTTGTAGTTGTATTCTCAATCATCTTTATTGTCATCATTGTTGTTCTTATCGTTTGCATGCTAAAGAGGAAGAAGCCAAGTGGTAAGAATCAATATTCAACTATAATTATGTGATAATGGGCTTATTTTTGGAGGAGTTGATATGTGAAGGATAGTGTATTTTATTCTTTATCCCATGCCATACACCATGATCAAATTTTCTATAGTCTCCCTCGCAGCCGCTACCTGTGTTGTCACAAAATTTTCTTGCCCAGGTAACGACTGCTTTAAATCTTTCACACAGTTATAGTACTGTATATAATTTATTAACAGAGTTGAACATATTGAAATAATGCTTCTTCTGCATGAATATATTTAATTAGACTACCAAGCTTTCGGTCTTACGCGGCCATTATCAAGGTATTATGGTTGTGTTATTCCCCGCGCTTTGTGTTGTGTCTTGCATGCACTGTACTGCTTAGTTTCCTCACGTGCTTTCCGTTTTTTACATATTTTATATCTATTTGTACTCGCTACCTTGATAATGGCGGCTTAGGCCGAAAGCTTGGCAATCTAATGAAATATATTCTTGCAAAAGCATTATTTCAATATTTACTTTATGCCTGCGTACAAAAATATCTTAAACAGAGCTGAACATGGTACACAGAAATGAATGTACTGTAATCTTAAGAGACTGTTAGGGTTCTGGTTTTGTTAGGTATTTTTTCCAAGTATAACATGCAGAATACTGTATTAATATTTACACGAAAAAACTGTTTAGAATTACTTTGGAAATTAATTGAAATTTCAGGTTGAAATGGGTCTTAAATCAGGTTCTTTTATGCAGGGTTTTACTGCATGAATTTACCATACTTTTAAACTCGACTGCAGTTTTGTTCACTGCATTTGATTAATCATAAGTGTCAGATAATAAGATATTAAAACCAAGTAAAACTATATACCAGATCAATTTTCATAATTTTTTTAGGTCAGGTTTTCTTAGTTGAGTTAACCTGGGTGCCCACTTTTTTGAGCAGTAGCCTGGAATTTGTAAAGCGTGTATAGAAAAAAAGTAATTAGAATTTATTTAAAAGACTTTAATTGTGCACTAATATAATATAACTAATTACCTTTATTCATTCTGTTCAAAGATACCCGTAAGCCTTATAAGGAGGATGGTAGAGTCTATGATAAGCCCTCCGCAGCTCCTCTGAAGTCACAACCATTTGACCCAACGTATGATGATCCTAATGAGGTAAACTTTTGTTTTTTTAATACATAGTTTTAGATATTATATGTAGAAAACAAAGAGAATAATAGGAGATTGAGAGAATAAAAGAGAATGAATGGATGAATGATAAAATTTAGACAATGGGAGTAAAAAAAATGAAAGATTGTTTTTTTTCTTTGCAACAGCTAGTCTATTTTTTTTCTCTGTCTTTCTGCCTTTGTCTGTCTGTCTGTCGTTGTCTTTGACTCTCACTCTAGGTTGTCTTTTGGTTGTCTTCATGCCATAATTTGATGCATAAATTAATGCAAACTGAAATTATTCTTCGTCTCCGTCTATCAAAGCAAATCTCGTACTACCACGCTAATATGCAGACTCATTACTTCTTTATACATTTAACATTGAATTTTATAATTTTTCTTTTTAATTCGTGTACTTACTTTGCAAAAATCTCCTTGAATCTTCGGTGAGACAAGAAATGTTTTTCACATTAAAAGAAAAGCTTTGACCTTTCGTCTTCAAAACAACTTGACCAGCCGTTTATAAAGCTTTACTTTATCCGATAATATGTTATTGTAATCCTAGTTCTTTCGATAGCGGGATATACGTGAATAGAATAGCTTCATTTTCCTTTTCAGCAAGTAAAATGTCTTCTCAAATGGAGAAAAAACAAAAGCCTTTTCATTTTCACTTCACTTCACAAAGTGATGGAGCGTTGCTTCCACGTGATCAGAAAAGGCGCCAAAAATAGCACAGGAAGCCCAACATTATTTCTTGTAGAACAAACTCGTGGACAATACACATTTTTTTCTAAAGAAACAGTCAGCAGAAAACAAAGAAGTTTGCATCAGTAAGACGAAAATGTTTTGACTTCGGTCGTTATTGAAAATATTTCAATATTTTTATTGACTATCGCGTTTTTTATTATTTTTGTATTTTATTTTATGTCTTTTTATCGTATTTTATTTCTTATTTTTATTTCATTTACATTTTTCTAGTCATTTTTTAACCAACTTGCTTTATAATATACTGATAGGTTTTTTTGCATTCGTATTTTAAATTTTTTTTCTCTTTGATGCAGATTTTTTTCATTTTACTCTTTCTCTCTCTATCTATCTATCTCTAGGTGTTAGTGTAATTTTATTGCCACTACATTTCCAGTGTACTTTGTTTCTTTTTGTCTCATCGATAATTCTGCACACCTTCCTATTATATGTTTATGCAACATCCAGTCAACGCATGTTGTCACGCTTGACCAATGAACATTGAAATAACTATTACTATCAAGAGAAAGTCATTCATCACTTTAGTCATTCCGATATTGCGCCAAAATTTGAATCAAGTTGGCAGTGCATTGTGGGATTATTTTAGGGACTACATAGACGTCTTCTATCTTGGAAGGTTTATTTCATTTGACCGCCACACAGTCGGCTTTGCAATGTGAACTACCGTGCGTCACGAGTGATGTCTCAAATATAAAACAGTTCTTTTATCCTTTATATCAGACTAGCAGACTTGCCCCTGACCCTAACGAGACCTTCTATGTCTCCCTGGCGTAGGAGATTTTTATTTAAGCGAAGTTAGCGTAGTATTGTATTTTCAATCTACTTGGTCATACGTGGAAACAGCATGTGTGGTTTCGTTTTTGTTGAACAATGTTCATTTTGGTGTGTTTTTATTTAACATGTTATTGTTATCATAATCTTCGTCATCATCATGCATTCATTTATATCATCATCGTTAATATTAATATTATTATCAACATCGACACGGGTGAAAAATGCATTGCGCATGCTCGTGGTTACAAATCAAGTCATTGACGTTTATTAAATCTTGAAAGCTAGAGCTGTTCGTAAAAAGCTTTTTTACCTAACACATTCATTTAGCTCAGGGGCGGATCCAGAATTTTTTCAAAGAGGGGTTGTCGTATTGACACGGTTTCAAGTCAGTTAAAATGGCTCTCATAAGGGGGGGGAAGCAACCCCCATAACTCCTCCCCAAGATCCGCCCTGTAGCTGTCTTCTTTTCCTTAGTAAAAGTAGTCTGTATACCAAATAACATTCAAGTATACTCAGAGTTATAAAATCATTGGAAAGTCCTAAATGTTTTGCTTTTCATTTGAGTTGTCATTCTTAGTTTTGTTTGTAAATACGACAAAGTTGCGAGCATGCGCAGTGCGTTTTTCACCCGTGTCATCATCATCATCATCTAATTTTGACCGAAACGCGCGATTTGTTTCCGCGAATTCATTTTTCCCATCTTTATTTGATCACTTTTTGTTCAAATTCCCTTTTTTTTTGCTCGCGCATGTTATAACACTCGTTCATAGAATCGTAAAGAAGTGGTTTATGCTGACCTGACTTTCCAGGATCGATATCCCAACGGAGGAGGACCACCCCCACAGTACACGCCATCATCGAATTATGCTGAAGTCAAGCCAAGCGAACAGGACGACAGCCAAATGGAATGGGACAAATCACTCAAGGATGAAATGTGGATCTAAATGGTAATACAGCTGCTATGATAGATTAAGAAGGCCTTTACAGTTGCCTTAGTGAGTGAGTATTGGTAGAAGTCAGTTAATTTTTGGTTATTGCACTAAGATTGAATTCGATCGTTTCGCCTGCTGATATAACTGTAAATGTAATCAAATGTACATGTATATGTACACTTTGATCGTTTTCTATTGAAGAACAAGTTTCACTAGCATAATTAAGGAGTGAGATATGCTGACAGCACACTCGAGTTTGTGCTAGCTGAAATTAATCGCCATTTTAAATAAGAAACAAATAGCCGTTCATTAAGTCTATATGGATAGTGAACAAGCCATATAATTTTATATGGCCCATTAATTCTACTTTCCAAATTATATTTAAAGTATAATTTGTTAGGACTGATGCAAGGGATGATTGGTCTGAATTCGAAATTTGAAAATTCCGCCCCACAATCCTTTGCATCCAGAAGTCGTCATTTGATCTTTGAAAGTATAATTTCAAGATCGAATTATATAATTTTTCATTAATATTCAAATCGACACATCTTTTAGTTATAAGTTCAATATTAGATTAGTTACGGAGCTGTGTAGTTTTTTTCTCATATATGCTTGCTTCCTTAAATTAGATACTGTAATGTGTTTTGATTTTATCCATAACATGAGTACAATATACTGTATATTGTACAGCGTTTCGCATGCAGTCACACGACCGAAATCGTTCAATACACCATCACATGAGGCACAAAAATAGAGTCTTTTTCGGCCTAGGAAACTGAATTCTTTTCTCGCATAATTCGGAAAATTGGACCCGAGATTTAGACCACAGTTCTCCCTTCTAGCTGTCATGGTCGCCATATCACGTGACCGTACAATGCCTCCATTTGCCGCGTTCGAATTTCAGCGGTTTACTTGAATATCGACAAAGGCGTCACCATGGCATTCCATGTCAAAAAAACTTTTTTATTCCATTACCTGACAAATACAATACCATAGAGATATACTTTGATTCAAAGTTACCAAAACCTTAATTGATCGCAATTGCATGATTTCGCGCATGTCATTGGATGAAACGCTCTCATAAGACGATTATATTCATTGTAGTCATCGAATCTTAGATTCGATTTAGTTTTTGAAGGCCGGAATGGCTACTGTATTTTACTATTGAAGCACCTTGTTTAGATCAACCATGCACCCAACAAAACGTAATATGTAAAGATCGGAACCATCACATGCATTCTACTTGCTCGTGAGAATTTATTAAAAAAATAGAAAACAAATAGAAAATAGAAGAAAGAAATTCGAAAAAAGCAAAGCATAATTAATGCAAAAAATAATAAGAATCGTAACATTCCAAAATTCGTCCTCGCCACTTTTCACTTTTTTTAGCATTTCGGCCCACTGGACTCTCTTGATTTCAGTGATTAATTCGGGTTATGAACGACCTCCCAGCATGCAGTCAACGCTGACGCAGTTTAATTTACGGTTGACATCGCCGTGGTAGATTTTTGCAAAGTTTGAAGTCCCCTTTGTCGCGAAACCCAAGTCAAAATCCTTCTAGAAAAAAAGACGGAGTCATGCAGTCAATGCTAAACGTAACCCGTGGGGTAGACAAGCTATACAAGAAACTGTAGGTATAACCAAAGATTCTTGTTGAGTAAACTAATTCAGTGCGTAAGAAATGCATTTTCTAATTAAAAGTCTTCACTACTGTATTTCATGTTCTTTTCAGCTGAGGAAAAAAAAAGTAAATTAAGATGATAATAGAATATCTACAGGTATATTTTATATAACATGAAGCTCAGTAAAAATAGAAGTCTTTAAGTAAAACTAGGCCGAAAGCTTTTTTCCTAAATCCGTGGATATATTTTCGTAGGCTATATTTAAATTCAGCAACGCGTTTTATACATCTTACTTAACCTTGTCAACACTCTTTAAAACCTTTGCACTATATGAGTGATTTTTGGTTTTTTTGGACATTATGACGTTATCTACACGTAAATTTGAAGTTCCAAGTGTAAGCTGAATTCGAAATTCAAGTTAGGAAGTTCGTTTATTAGTATTAATAATAGCTGTTATTACAGATACATGCAAAAATGAAATGAAACAAAATCTGCAAGTGAATCTTGAAGCAAAAGATTAACTCTTTGAAGAGGACCTCATAGGCGATGTTACACTATAGCGTTAATGTTTTATACAAAGTAACATGGCCGATGGAACTTTGACGATTTCAAAAAAAACACGTTGCGATTTTCGCGGCGTTTCGTGAAAACATTATCGAATTGCAAATCGTCCCGTGTTTACGTAACATCGCCTTAAATAATAATAACTTTCCTTTATATTTTGCACTGGGAACTATACAATATAATACATTTGCTTTCATTCCACTCCTAAAACAATTGCAAAACGGTTTCGAGTCCGAGATTATAGAAAATAAAAGCCGGAACTGAAAGTTATTCTTGGGAATGACATACGGCTGTACGAAACGTAGTAACTCTCCGCTAAACATATAGGTAGATGACGACTTTAGTTTAGAGACTAGCTTAGATATATAGGTATACTTTAGGATGCTATTTACGATACTACTCCGAACTAGAGTGGATATTATACCTGATTGTGATCGGAAACAAGTCGTGGACCTCATGATCAGTTTTGGAATTAAGTTTTTGTAAAGAGTTATGAATGCATTGAATGCCTTTCTATCTTAAAAATATTAGCTGTTAAAAAGTTCAGAACATGCGGAAAACCGCTCTGGATAGTTTAATAGAAATTGTAGGAATTATAATTGTTTTTGCTTAAACTGTATAGTTATATGATGCACAATTTTAGGTTGTAAATGCTTTGTTTTTAAACTATTGTGTAACTTACTTTTGTTGGTTTTGACTTTAAATAAAATTTCACTACGAATGTTGTAATTTATTTCATTACTATGTGCTCACTCACTCATTCGTCATTCATTCATTCATTCATTTATTTATGGCATTTTCTAAGACAAAAACTGGGTTGAGTTCCGTTGATATCGCATCGCATTCTGGGATAGGCCTTTTGCAGGAATTGGTCACGTGACCCCATCCCCCCTTAAATCGAGCAGCTGTGTCAAACTGAAACATTTAAAAGGAATTGTATGAAAAAACGCTCTGGATGGCAAACCCTTTTTTTTATATTTATTTTTTATCCTTCATGCAACGGTTTTCATACCATTCAACATTCATTTATAAATTCCTTTAATCGCCAATATCCGCATCATCTACCACCCTGCAGCCATCCTCGATATATCGATATCAACCATCAATATTCTTGTGTTCATTTAGTCATTCATTCATTCATTCCTTTCATCAAAATCATCATTTCCCCCACCAGGCGCATTTTTTGCCTTGGGGGACTCCTGATGGGGGAAAACGTGCATCCATCAGTCGTTTTATGTCTGTTTTTGACATCATTGCCCGTCTCGCTTGAACCCTGTCCACACCCAGCAGCTTCTCAATTTTATTCCAAACTATAATTGGTGTTCTGATGTCAAATAATATTTGTTTTCGCATCGCCCGGTTCCCTAGTCTGCAGATATGTCCAAGATATTTAATATGTTGTCGTTGGCAGAAGGTGCGGATGGGAAAAGTGTTCGTTATCTCCCTCAATTTATATCGTTGGAGATCCTGTACCTCCAGTCCAACTCACTGTCCATCGCTGTTTCCTTTTTCTTACTTGTGGGTGCGTTTATGCGTTAGTATCCACCCTTCACCATTTTCCTCAGAAATCCGTTCCTTTAAAAAAATACAAAAACAAAAAATATCTATTGCGTCTGTCATTTTTCTTTTTCACACGGCAATCCTTCTATTTATTAATGCTTTCGATTTTCCGCTATTATTTTTCCCCCGTTTGTTTATTTTGCTGTCTTTTCGTATTTGTTTCGAATGGACATAAGTTGTTAATGAACATAAAATTCAAAATTTAATTTAATTTTATTTTTTTGTTGTTGTTGTTGCCGCGGTCAGTCAAAAATATAAAAATACCGATTCATTATTTCTGGTTGACGGTAGCGAAAAACCAATTTCACGACAAGCTGTTGGAAAGTCTGAGTTCGCAGAATATTGAGAGTTGCAGCAATAAGTATATAAAATATCAACACGTGAGTATGAGCGTTGTAAGCACAGAATGTTTATTTTTTTTCGCTAGACTTTGTCAGACTTCCGGCCCTAGAATTATCTAGTGTATTATATATGTTGAATATATGTCAGTTTTATGCTTTTGTGAACTTCATTTAAGGAAACGAAAGTAAATGAAATCGTTTGAAATTGCCGGAAAAAGTTGTCCTTTTTTTGAGGAAACTAAATTGTCCTGACCAAATGCCAGTGCTAATGTCAAAAGATGTCACCGATATCTTAGCTTAGACCATGATAAGGTGATAGATAAATTGGGCTGGAAAAGTCT
>OCZR010014339.1:13668-25599 GCA_900234385.1 Anemonia viridis
ACTTTAAGTAAATACTTTATAAAATACCTTTTTTATTGTCATGCTTAAGTGACTTTACTTTGAGCCCCCCTATCTTGGCAATATTTTTATGTGATGCCCCCCTCTGGTTTGTCGGCCCCCCGTCCTGATAATTATTGCACAATCCCTAACCCCTGCTACAATACTTTCAGTATTGATTCTGCATGAAGTGAATAGTTGAATTGTGAAATATTTCTTCATTTGATTGATGCGTCTTTAAGCTTAAGTTATAAACTAAGGTTTAAACTTCCAATATGCAGATGCGCATGCTGTGACTTCATCCCAGTACAAAAATTGAGCTGGTTCACACAAATATTATTTAAAAAGTATCATCATCAGAATCGTGGTTTCCACAATGTTTACTGAAAGTATTGTATCAGGATTTAGGTGCACTTTAAAGCTAGGGCTGCCTGCCGGCTTAGCATCGAAGCGCGCTATGACACCACCTGCATGGTTAGATCCTGGGTTTCAACCACTCTTGACTTGCTGGCAGAAATATACTTTCAGTACAAACATATTTTAGTGGTCATGCCATTAAAAAAATCTAAGTTATAAGTCGTCAGTTAGTTCACCGTATTTCAGCTTATTACTTTATTAAATGACATTTTCATTCACTCAGTATTACATTATAAGGAACTTAACAATTTTGTGTACTATCTTGGATATAAGAAATGAATCAGCAATTGGACTTATTCATCAAGTGACAGCATAGTTAATAGAGGGAGATAGCCTTGCGCGCCTCTCTTATGGTGGCAACGCTCTCATCTCGGCACCAATGCAAATCTGTTTTGTTCATGGTGTGACATCATTGCCATCGATCTTCCCACCAAATCTGTTTTGATCATGGAGTGCCAGCGCCCTCTTCCCGCCAAATCTGTTCTGATCATGGAGTGCCAGCGCCCTCTTTCCGCCAAATCTATTGTTTATATCCTGTTAGTAAAGGAATGTATCAGTATGATAAGTACAAAGGTGGGGGTTATATTAGCAGGCTGTACAAAATGTTCAGTCTCGGCTGGCTGACGTACGCAAAATTAAGGAAGTGCGGGTATTTAACAAGTTTAAGACAATTGTATTCATAGTATATATATATTGTGATGCAATCCTTTCCTATAAAATGTCTCATCAGTTATTTGTGAACATGGCAATTGTGCACATTTCTCCTTTTAAAGTATCATCTAACCATAAGCTGCACAATGTATATTAGTAGCCGTACTGTCCTAACTTGTGCATCGAGTCGAAACCACGCGCGAATAATAAAGTTTCATGGTCATGCCAGTTCTCCCTATACCCCCCCGGCCTATACTTTGACTCTAGGTTTTCTCTGGGTTATCTAGCCCAATATGAATGGCAATTGAACTTCACTTCGATGTGTGAGTTTGACTGAACTAATTTAAGCCCTTTGGCGGCCGGCTTTTTTCAGGTAATTTAATTAGCTTGATTAAAAATGCTTACCTCGCTACCGATAATGTTGAGCTTGCCTTCAGCTCTTTCACCGTCTTTTTCTGCTGAAAGTGGACAGTCATGTTCCAACAGCAACAGCACAACCACGGTGAAGCACATTTGCAATATTTTGGAACTCATAGTCTTATCAATCAGCCTTGCCACCGTACCGTAGCAATGAGAGTATGATTTAGTGGGTGACAAAAGCCTTGCTACAGTCTGCTTTATAGAAGACTGTGTCCTCCACTTGCCCCGTAACTGACTTAAGGCTTTATTTTAGATTGGTATACTTATATTAACTTTTGTATGAATAATTTAACATTTTAATTTGGTACATGGATATGTGCAACTTTATAGTGATTGACGACTCAATGAAAGTGTTAATAGAACGCTTCTCATGTCATCATTAAGGATTTTATCGGAATAAACAATTTAGGAATACCTTTAATTGAATTAATTAGCGTCTTTGTAATCATTATTGCATGCTTACATCAATCTATCTCTTACAAGATCTATCTCTTTAAAGATCGACCTCTATTCCTTAGAACTTGCAACCCAAGTAGTTGAACCTAACTACTGTCAGGGCTAGCAGGGCGCACGTCCCCTGTAGACTTGTCGTTTGGATGGTCGTTTGAAGGCTAGTTGATCCGATCTTTACGGTTCTTATTCAATTAACCCTTTAAACAGAGTATGTGCCACTGACACTCTTATTAGAACCCTTTGTTTCCCGGATTTTATTAAAATACATCAGTGATGAAACCGGTGTACGTGTATCTCCGTTACACGAATAATATATAGTCTATTCTTACTTTTTAACTTCCGACAACTTCCCGGATTAACTTCCCGGATTAATACATCAGTGATGAAACCGGTGTATCTCCGTTACGCGAATAATTAGTCTATTCTTACTTTTTAACTTCCGACAAGTTCTAATACCAGACATCGAACTTTTCATGAACTGAAAGCATAAGAAAACAATGGTTGATAAGGCAGTCTTCTTTGGTGTTATTAGGTTCGGTTCATGAAAAGTTCGACGTCTGAACCGGTGTGCTTGGGCCGGGGCTTGAGGTATATCACGATGCTCGACCAAGCCATCGAGATAAAAGCTAAAATTTATGATTTACTAAGCAGGATTTTATTCAAACAAATGAGTCTACTAATGTCTATTTTACTGAGATCTACTTTACGGGTTAAAAGGAATGACTTTAATACTACTTAGTCTACTTAGTCTGCCATTAGTAAGGTAATGGCGCAGTGACACCAAATGGACACCAATGTCACACCAATGCGTTTTAATAGCATCTACTAAAACTTTCTCCAAGACTTCCTAATATTAATCCTATTTCCCAATACAATTTCTTTTATGAATTCACGTTGATATTGTTTTCGTATATAAACATTCTGGGTTGAAGTGAAAAACTCAACGGACATGAATGTTTAATACATCCTGGAACTATGTAGGCATCTAGAAACTATGCAGGAAGTCACAACATACAGTAAAAATTACTCTGCCTTATGAATGGAACCTAATGTTATACTCAACTCCCTTTCTACCAAAATTCTAAAATGGTTTTCTATTCTATCCATTTCGTTGTAAAACGATCTGACATTATCATCAGATTTTGTGGTCTTGGAACCTTGGCCTTCCTTTATGGTTTCACCAAATGTTTCATCACTGTTTTTACAACAATTATCTTTAGAACAAGTGTTTTTTCCATTTGATGCAAGTTGAGCCCCAGAATCTTTTCCACAACAGTTTTCAGACTGACAGCAAGTTTCTTTTTTCTTTGATAAACAAACATCTGTTTTGCCAACTGAAGAACTGGAATCAACATTTGTAACACAGTTTCTATGGTTTCCATTTTCTGATTTTGTTCCTTGATCATCTTGTTGGCTTATTTTGTTTTCACACTCAACTAAAGCCTGTTGTTCAAGAGCTTTTACTTCAGCTTTCAGTTTTATGATTTCTTTGATTAATCCAGAATAATCTTGTTTCTTATTTGAATACTTTGACTGAAGGAAAGACAGAACAGCACTGAAAGTAAGAAGGAAACGTTTTTGTAACAAAATAAAAAAAACAAGGCTTTGAATTAAGTCCCTGTTACACTTTACATTTTATTTCAAATTGCCTCATAACCCCATTGCAAAACAAACATGGTGCAACTCTGCAAAAAGCTGTGGCAATTGTTACAAAAAGATTCTAGTTCTGCTTTGTGCAACAATAGGCCGTTTGCAGGACTTGGTCACATGGCCTTGTCATTTAAGAAAATGTTAAACAAGCTCAAAAACAATGTCAGAATAATATGTATATAATAATGTATATCTTTGCTTATAAGTTTACCTTATAGCTCCTGAAAGCTTTGAAAACTCTGAAGCAAATGTAAAACTTTTAGCAAAACCTTCATTGAATCCTTGCTGAAGTGTGGACTCTTCACCAGCTCGAACACCCTCAACATAGCCAGCCTTCAAAAGAATACAAATTTAAGAAAAGAATGGTGTATTTTCTAGTACAAGAGAGGCACAGAGCCAGTCAAAAGTGACTTTTTCGATTTTTGCTACCTTGCTACAGTAGCTAGTAAAAAACGCCGGCTACTTGGAAGGTTCAAAACCTTGGTTGAGCGGAGTAAGGGTTCCCACTCATCCGAAAAAAATTAAATTCCCTGAATTTTCCCTGACAATATCCTGACTAAAATACATTTTCCAATGACTACACTGTCACTAATCTACAAAAAATTCTATCCATATTGTAGTTCATCCACAGGAAGCCCAACTAGGATTTCTTAATTTAAAACAATATTGTGAGGGCTGACAGAAATTCCCTGACTTTTGCGTAAATTTCAAAAGTTCACTGACCAAAATCAAATTTCCCTGACAATTCCCTGACCTTCAAAAAATTTCAGAATTCACTGACTTTTCCCTGACCGTGGGAACCCTGGGAGTTCGTTTGAGTGTTGAAGCTCAGAACCAAGAAAAGGAAGAAAAATTAAAAGTGTTCATTATTTATTTGAGGGGGGGTTGGGTGAGAAATTAATGATTTTTTCTACAGCCCAGTTTTTTTCAGAACCCCACAGGTCACTAAAATTTACAGGCCCCCAATTTTCTCATGCACCCCCTTCCCTCCTCCGATATTGATATATAATCTCTTGGTATGACTAAATGAGTTTTATGCACGTATCAGCGGCTTCCCCGGGGGGCTAACCCCGGGCTAACCAGGGGGATTGCAAAATGCAGGAAACAATCTTCATGATTTCCCTGGGGGGGTGGGGACATTTTTGTTTACAAAGTCCCCTGGTAAGAGTCATAGCTGCAGGTTAAAAGCTGGTCCCTTGATTCAAACAAGATATTGGTTTCTATAAAGTAGAAAGTAAAATGTCAAACCAAAGGCATTTAAAATCAATATTATCTTGCTTTACAATCCGAAGAAGTCGCCACCACCATGACTTTCTAATGTCCTGGGTACTTGTGGGTATATTTCAAGATGGCGAAAAAAAACATAGGAAACCCAACACGAAGTACAATGCTGAAGATAAATCCCCCTGGTATATCTCCCACCCCAATTTTTCCTACCAGAAACGAAGTCAAGCATTTCTCCAGACCACAGGGGCAATACTAGCAATCCATCCTCCTGTAATGCCCCACATATCTCCGTGGTTAGCCCGGGGTTAGCCCCCCCGGGGAAGCCGCTGATACATGCATTAGTCATCACTAAAAACGTCAAAACTATCCTGTGAGGGTAAGGGTGAGGGGTTGGATGAGAAATCCTCACATTTATGGCTGGACTATAAAAATACACTTCAGCTTTACAAGTCTTATTACTTCTAACATTAAACCATATCCTTATGTTAATCTATGTACTCCATTCGTACCTTTAAATGATTGTCTTTAAGCCGTCTGTAGTCCATTTCATGATCGCCTTCGTTCTCAAGTTCGTCCGCCATCTTGGATTCCCAACTTGATCGTTTGCTCATGCGTACTACGTCAAAACACAAATGCTTTGCGATTCAAAATGGCGCCTACTGATGGATAGTGAAGTTATGAAGCGAATCCGTTTCCATCCTTCTCTGTATTCACTAAATTGAGATTATTATAAAAAATGTTCTATGAAGAACACTTCGTCTGTTGTTTTTAAGAAATTTCAAAGAATTTCCGCCATGTGAATGAACGTTATTAGCGCATTATTTCTCACGAGATGCCGAGTTCTCGACATGAAAAAACTAGCCCCAATGCACGAAACCACAGCAAAACTAAAAAGTCCTCACATAAGCAAAAGAAGCTTAAAAAACAATTGAAACAAGTCAGTCCTGATGTAAAACTTAAGGGGCAATATGAGGATATTTCGTCCGCGTCTGAACATGAAGGGCAAGGATTCGAGCAAAAGTTTAGCTCCATATCACCACCTTCACCAGCAGTGGTGAAGAAAGTTAAATCTAGTGAAAAGAAAAAGAAGTCGAAAAAGGATAGTGTATCATCTGATGGGAAAAAGAAACGCAAAAAGCGATCCAAGACATCTCAATCCGAGGCTAAAAATGTCAGGCAACTATCACTGTCACCAGTATCCAAGTCAAGATGGAAGGACAGCCCTTCGCCACCGCCGCCAAAAGAGCCATACCAACGCATTTCTCCTCCGTCTCCTGAGCCACAGCCGTTTCCGAGACTACGAAGGCAAGAATCAAAGTCACCTCCTCCACTTCCTAGAGCTTATAGAAAACGCTCTCCGAGTTTGAGTCCTTACAGATCTCCTCAGTTCAAGACAAGATCTCCACCTCACTCTAGGTCACCGTTACGTACATGGTCGAGATCACCATATGAACATAAATCAAGATCACCTATTCATTCTCCGTTTAGGCACAGATCACCGATGTACAGATCACCAGAGAGATCACCTATTGTGTCACCTCCAAGATATTCACCTTACAAGAATAAAAGGAAACATTCATTCTCACCTATGAATAGAGCATCAGCATCCTCTCCTCATAGAGTATCACACATGAGAAGTAGATCACCATCACCTTACTGGAACTCTAGGAAAAGGAGTATATCCCCACAACCTTACCGGAAAAACCGTAGATCAATTTCTCCATACTGGACGTCAAAACACAGAAGTAGATCGCCTTCGCCTTACAGGACCAACAGGGGCCGTTCTCCTCAGAGATCTTCAAGACCATGGAATTCTCCTTATAATTCCTCTATGAGGAAATCAAGCAAAAATTCTGGACAAAAATCTAGTTACTCTTCTAAAGATAACTATGATAAGATGGATCGAAGAACTTCGGAGACTAGAACTGAATCAAAGAATTCTAGATCTAAGCATAACAGTTCAGGAAGGGATTTCAATGATGGAAAAGGGAAAGATTATTATTATTCTAGTAGTGACAAGATAGGGAAGAGTAACAAAAATAACAGGGAATCATTGCCGTCTTCTGCTGATAGGACTCTGAAGATCAAAGTAGAGCCTGTAAGAGCAACACTTTCAGTCACTAAAGATCAAAAGCCAAGAACACCAGATTCTAAGGTTCCGGAACCTATTAGAAAGCGAACAAGTAGTATCTCAAAGAGTGTTCCCCCACCTCCTCCTGCCAGTGCCGCACCACCACCTTTACCAGCTGACGAACCACCACCTCTACCACCTGATGAAGAAAAGCCACCCCCACCACCTGCGCCAGCTTTACCACCTCTTCCACTTCCACCTGAACTACCAGGATCACCAAGTGATTCTCCAATGGTATTTTCTCCATCTCCTGGTAAGACCGATAACCCACTACATCCTCCTCTGCCACCTTTAAAGAATTCAGATGGAATTCCAAGAAGACCATCAGTGTCCAGTAGTCAGAGTGGTACCCCTATGTCTACCCCTGACACCACGCCCAAGACCCCTGCTGATCCAGAATGGGGAGAGAGATGTGTAGACATGTTTCAGATTATTGAACAAATTGGAGAAGGAACATATGGACAGGTTTACAAGGCTAAAGATAAGATAACTGGTAAGTTTTTATTTAATTTTTATATTGAAACTGTTCAATTGTAATTCTGAAATTGTGAGTTTAAGATGCATGTTTATATAGCTAAGCTTCTATGTTGCTTAAAATTAAAACAGGCTTGATGAAACTTGGCATTGTTTTGCATAAATCATGGATTCACCCAGCATAGTAAATCAAGCATTAATACCCACTCTTGTGTCCCAATGTTATTATTAGTATGATTACCCAGATGATTGTACAAAATTGCGTTTGATTGGTCCAGCACTTTGGAATGTTTCTCTATAATCACCTACAGCTGAATATAGAATAGGCATGATGATGTTTTACATCTACACTTCCAAAATACCTTTTGCTGCCTTTCTTGCCATGCTATTTTTCACTATTACCTTGGTATTTTCAAAGGAGTTTTAACATTTCAATATGATTTTGAAAAGTATTGTGTAACATGTAGTTTAGGTAACAAATAAAATGTCATGCGGTCTATTTGAACTTCTTTAATCGGCAAAACTGTGGAGTAAAATGTGGGTTTTTGTGGGCTGAATTTCCCGTTCTGACATAGACAAAATGGTACTCCATCCTAATTGCACTCCTGCTGTTCCCCTAGAGTGTGAATCTAGCAACAACTTAAAAGAAAGCTATACTGCATGGCAAAAATTAGATCTAGCCTGTTTTAAATTTCCTTGCTGGTCTTGTTATCAAAATAGTTTTGGGTATTAAAACCCAAGCCAAATTAGCTAAAAAATCTTGGATTTTGATAAGGGATTTTGTCGACCCATTCCAAAGTTCGAGTTCGTGTATAGTGATTATCACTTTAACATTACTAACTTGATAAACAATCAGATGGCAAGCATGATAAATTGTAATTGTTAAAGTTCTATAATTTTTTGTCATTAGTGATGTTATTTTTTTCCCTTTTTTTAAACAAATATTTATCAGGAAAAAAATTAAGCTTTTTTCAGAATAGGAGATATTAGAGTTACACTCCACTGCCTTCAAACAATTGATTTCAGCCGTGACATTTGGGTCAGTTTCTACGCAATTACTGTATTGTTGACCCAAATGCCTCAACTTGAAACCATTGTTTGAAGGCAATGCAGTGCAACTCTAATATCTCCTATTCAAACCCACAGCCTTCAGGTTGCTAGCCAATGATCTACCCCATTGTGCTTCAGTTGCTGGCTTCTAATGAAATCCCTCTGTATTTTTTTATTATTAATAATATTTATTATTATTTTTCTTGTAAATAACCAATAACCACAGGAGAATTAGTTGGCTTGAAGAAGGTCAGAACAGATAATGAAAAAGAAGGTTTTCCTATCACAGCTGTGAGAGAAATCAAGATCCTAAGACAGTTGAACCATCCAAACATTATCAACTTGAAAGAAATAGTTACAGATAAGCCTAATGCTATGGACTTTAGAAAAGACAAAGGTATGTGGTGACATCATTATTATCCTCTTTTATGCACCTGATTTCATTTTAACAGTATTGTTTTTCTATCTCACTAATATATATGAGAAAATACACCTAGTTGTAAGAAGGTTGTCATAGGAAGAAAGAACATTGGTAATTTAGTGAAAAAGGAATATTATATTGAAAAGACAAAAGAAAAATCACTGGAAATGAACTCTTTCTTTTGTATTTTTAATATATTCCTTTCTCACTAAATTACAAAAGTTCTTTCTTCTGATAACAAACTTCTTACAACTAGGTGTACCTGTATATGATAGCAAGATATGCAGAATTATGCCCACTTTTAATATATTCATATACTTCTATGCTTTTTACGAGAGATGAAAAATGAAATCTAAATTGAAGCAAATTTGAAAGTGTGCCAAATATTGAAGACCTAATGGCTCAAAACTAGCTAGTTAGAATTAGAGGCTGGTCCTTGTATAGGCATAAGAGTGTACTATGCCTATGTAGGAAATTCAGTTACATAAGCATAAGAAGTAAGAAACATTTTTATTTTTTGCTTTTGCTTTTACTTTTGCTTTCTGGGTACCAGTATGTGCTATTGAGGACCAGCCTTAACAACACACTGTAATACTGAGAGATTATCACTCAAATTGCAGCTTAAACTGCAGCATGTCTGCATAGCAAGTCAATATCTTCAGTTTGTGTCCAGAGGAGGAGTGAAGCCTATCCCAGAATGCATTGTGTTTGGAGTTCTTTGGAGTTTGTTTGGATATTAAATATAGAAATATTAAATATAATTATGTAGTAATTCATTAGTCTAAAGACGAAAAATGGCATGTGCATCCGAAGAGTCTTTTCCTTTTTAAAATTTCTGCTACTTTTTTTCTAGGGGCCTTCTATCTGGTATTTGAATACATGGACCATGATCTGATGGGGCTGTTAGAGTCAGGTCTAGTACATCTTACTGAGGATCATATCAAGTCCTTTATCCGACAACTTTTAGATGGTTTAAACTACTGTCATAAGAAGAACTTTCTGCATAGAGATATCAAGTGTTCCAATATCCTGCTGAATAACAAGTAAGGATTATTGATTTCTTCCTTCCTCCCTCCCTCCCTCCCTCCCTCCCTCCCTTCTTTCCTTCTTTCCTTCAGGCCTTCCCTTCTTCCTTCTTTCCCTCCCTCCCTCCCTTCCTTACTCGCTCCCTTCCTTCCTTCCTTCCTTCAGGCCTTCCTCCCTCCCTTCCTTCCTCCCTCCCTTCTTTCCTTCCTTCCTTCCTCACTCCCCCATTTCCTTCCTCCCTTCTTTCCTTCCTTCCTCCCTTCCTTCAAGCCTTCATTTATTGGTTGTTTGTTTGACTGACTATTTTGGCTGACTTATTTTTATTGAATGAAGTAATGAATTATTTTCTTCCTTTTTTCTCTCAGAGGACAAATCAAACTGGCTGATTTTGGCCTGGCACGTCTCTATGAGGCAGATGAAAGGTAAGCTGTTTTCATGATCATGATCATCTAAATTTATACTAGGTGGATATTTATAGTTGGTGTACTTTTATTTCCAGGCGCCCTTATACCAACAAAGTGATCACCCTGTGGTACAGACCACCAGAATTACTGTTAGGTGAAGAAAGATATGGACCCGGTATTGATATCTGGAGTGTTGGGTGAGTAGATTTCCCATAAGCAGAAACACATACAGGGATTGAGCATGTGACATTTCTTTGGTGTGATGTTTCAGAATATTCAAATGTTTTGTTGATGAATTTCTTCTCAGTAAAAATACATTGTCTTGCTCAATGTTCCATTTTACTTTCAGGTGCATACTTGCAGAATTATTTACCAAGAAGCCCATCTTCCCAGCATACCAAGAGATAGGCCAACTAGAACTTATAAGGTAAAATGATAATTACCTATTGCAGTATCTAGATCACTAAAAATACAGGATCCCACTTTTTCCCATCATCTTCTGCTACTGTATACTCTGTTACACTACATACTGTATACTCCAAAACTCTTCTCAAATATATGTTAGTACCAGTATTGAATATCCGAGTGATATATCCAGTTAGGTACATATATTTTACATACTACAGATGTAGGCTATGGATGTACAGTCAGGAACGGAGGAGGAATGAAGCCCACCCCAAAATGCATTGCGTTTGGAGCTCTTTGGAGTTCCTTCAGATATCATTTTCCATTTAGTATCAGATGTTGTACACAAAAACGCTCTTTTCTTCAGATGCACATGCGATTTTTTGTCTTTAGACTAATGAATTACTACATAATTATATTAAATATTTAGTATTTAATATCCAAACGAACTCCAAAGAACTCCAAACGCAATGCATTCTGGGATAGGCTTCACTCCTCCTCTGAGTCGAGAATATGACATTATCAGAACTTTTAATCCCACCCCATTTATATTTAACACAATGAAAGTAGTTAAATATAAGTAATTTCTAATTTCTACTGGTTATGTGCAACTGTTGTAAAGATGGACATGATGCAATTTCATGGTGGTTTGGAATATTAAGTATAAATACACAGCTCCAGGCTTTTAAGATCATTATCTTGTCATTTTATATTCAGCAAAATTATATGCAATAGTAAGAGTATTGTTTTTTTTTTGTTTTACAGTCGTGTCTGTGGAACTCCTACCCCAGCAGTCTGGCCTGGAATTATCAATTTGCCTCATTTCCATACAATTAAACCCAAGAAACAGTACCGAAGGCGTGTTAAAGAAGAATTCCACTTGTGAGCAAACAATATTTATATTAATAATTTAATCTTTCGCTTGGGTGTTGTAAATATTATAGAATGTAGTGGAAGTGGGTGTGGAATGAACCTCACAGAAGAGCCCTGTACAGGATAGAGTGATGGTTGCAAAGTATACCCACATGTATATTGCTTTTAATACAATGTATTCAATATTTAATAATATAATCTATTTGTAATATTACATGGAAAGAAAAATGTCATTTGTAATTTTCAAGACTAAGTACTGTTTAATAAACGAGCAGGAGTGTTTTATCGGGTTTAAAACATGAGGCGAAGCCGAGTGGTTTTAGACCCGATAA
>OCZR010014372.1:8545-18571 GCA_900234385.1 Anemonia viridis
TCTTGGTGTTGCAGGCAAACAATATCCAAGGACAAAGAACTTAGAACGAAATAGTTCCCTGCTATACACTCTAACCTTGAATACAATACTTCCTGAAACACCAAGAAAGACCAGAAAAAACGAACCGCTAGTCCCTGACGACCGGGGAAGCCGGATGAAACCCCTACGATATCTATGACATAACAATACCCGCCAGAGAAAAATGCAGGTTACAGTACATCTTAGTAAATTCATATTTCCTTTTCGATCTGTAATATTGGCTAAAACGGCAAAAAGGTGCTTACCAACCAACTAGTTTAACTGACATTAATCACGTGACCACTGCAGATGTCGCGCCATTCAGTATTTCTCTTTTGACGATGAAATCAACACATAACTTGTGATACATAATGATTTTATCACTACCTATAAGTACAACTATAACTATATAAGCAGGTAAAGTATCAAATTATCGTTTGTCTTATTACCTGAAAAATAACTTCTTCCTTCGTCAGGCACTTGTTTTGCTAGATATTTTTTTCGCTCGTTTGTTGGTAACCAGCAATGAGAGGAAGCCAAGAAAACTGTCAGAATGCAATAAAAAATATAAATTAATATATATTATTATATAAACTATAGTGTTTTACAAGGATTTCTGCCACTGAGAAATTTCATATCTCAGCACACGTAAAGATACGATATTTTTCATATGTGAAAATATCAACCAATCAGATTTGAGTATTTTGTGAAGTTATTTTTGTTTTTTTCATTTGTTTATATAATAAACAGAAAAATACATGGATGCTTGGAGTTATGGAATTTATCTTCACGTGTTCAAATTTGATATCTCACTCGTTCGCTGCGCTCAAATTGAACACTCGAAGATAAATTCCATATCTCCGCGCGTCCATGTATTATTCTCTATTTAATCAGTAATAAAAAAATAATTATTTTTTGATTTTAATCATGATCACTGTTTCCATTTGTTACAGAACATCAAACTTCTGATCAATCATTCCCAGACATTCCTAACACAGAACCAAGAAAGTCATCATTTCAAGTACCAGGTGATTCTGACTTCCTCGAAGAAGACGAGGACTTTATGAAGCCATTGAGACTTAACGTAGCTCCAGCAAAAGCCTCAAAAGGAAAAGCCTCTTCCCGCAAGGCGAAAAAGCCCCTTCAAGTCCGTAAGTTCTATAAAGTTGACAACTTAACAAACACTTTTCAAAAATGTGCCGGCAAAGCCTTGCATCGTCGTCGCGGGGAATAAGGCTTGCATGTACCTTTATCAAATCGTTTCCATGACATTTCCAGAAATGTATGGAAAGATTTTGTTTGACGTCGTTTTTTGGTTTTTCGCGCCTTCAAAGTCCGTTTTCTATGTTGATGAGTTGACTTTTGAATGAAAACTCCAATGAACAGAACCCCAAAGCGAAGTTATTTACATTTCCGGTTGACGTCGCCGTCGTAGATTTTGCAAAGCTTAAGGTTCCTAATAACTTAATGATAGGCGTCCTAAAAAAAATTGATCTGCTGAAAAAAATACAAATGCAATAAAGCAGGTTTTGAAACTCGTGTACACACTTTTTTATTCTTTGAGCATGAGCAAGGAGAAGTAATACGGTATTCGTGATGCGTCTATATCCAATTTTGTCACGACAGCAAACAGTCCCCATCACAGTTCCCTGCGCCATCTTGAAAGGTAGCCGTGCCTTTGCATCAAAGCGAGACGAACGTTCAGCTTGCAATGATAGAGACACGTGAACAATTGTCCAAGGTGTTAAAAAAGGTCTCTATCATTGCAAGCTTAACGTTCGTCTCACTTCAATACAAAGGCACGGCTACCTTTCAAGATGGCGCAAGGAACTGTGAAGGGGACTTTTGCGCGCATAATATTGAGTCGCACTGTGAACATAAAATTCCTGTCACGGTTCGTGCTTCTCCAAACACTCTTATGTTCAGTCTGACAATCGCTGTGTGCTTCCAGCTGAGTTGACCTTCAGAACGAACTCAAACTTAACCAATCATAATTGAAGATTCGGAATGGTATTTTGATTAGCATTTCCCATGTCCCTGCTTGGAAAATTCTGATAGTAAAATTTCAACTATAAATCTTTTCGGGGAACGCAACTAACTCAGTTGGTTAGAACACAAACACCATACGACATGCACCGGCACCTCGTTATGACTCTAAAGAAATTTTTGACATTTATTTTTCAGCTAAACTTAGGGATGCGGCGTTAAGTTATACGAACTACTTCCGTCGTACCCACGCTGCAAGTCCATTAAAACTCGACAAAGGTTTGACTCTAGGAGCACAAAAATGGGCCAACAAAATTGTCCAAGCTGGCAAAGTAAGCTACGATAAAACCACAACCCATAACCAAACCATCTGCAAAAAAATGGCACAGCAAGATGATGCCGTCAGGGACTGTATAGCGTCTTGGTACGCCAGGATTATAAATTATGACTGGGCTCAGAAAAAGATTAATAAAGACAATCGTGATTTTGTGATTCTTATTAACCGCCAAACTACTGATGTTGGTATTGGTATCGCAAGAGATTCTAGTTCTAACGTTTATGTAGTGGCCTTCTACTCCCGAAAAGTCGATCCAAACACTTTAAGAGATAATGTTCTTCCTTACACAGGTAAGAAACGATTATCAAAAAAGAAAAGATATGACATAAAAAGGAAACGGGTGAATATAATGAGAAAAAAGAAAACGGATGAATATAATGCGAGGGGGAAAAATGAATCTGGCTAGTATGCAGAGGGTTATGGATTTGATTCCCATCTGGGGCTCAGAATTTTTTTGAGCTTCCCGTTGATGTGTATCGCCTACTTTTTCTTTAGAGATAGGATAAGTAGGATAAGATATTGGTAGGAAATGAGTAAGAAAAGAAGAAATATAAGCAACAACATATGAAAGAAAAGGTGAAAAAGGATATATCTAAAAGAAAAGCGGGCATGAACGAAAGAAGGTAACATTTATTATTATTAATATTATTATTATTTCAATGGCTTAATAACGCATTATTGTTCATCTTTCACAGATGTTTTCGCTGCTGCTAAAAAAGGTAAGCTTATTTGATTGAGTCGTTATTTCAACTACCACACATTTCAAACTTTCTTCCGCGAATTCGAGCATGATCTCTTATATTTCAGTTAAGTGCCAAAAGGGATATACTGAATACCAAGGCACATGTTACAAGCGACACACTGCTAAGAAGAACTGGATGGGAGCTGTATTTGAGTGCGCAAAGGAGAATGCTGTAGTCGCAGATGTTAAGAACGCTGGTGTTGAGAATGTATTGAAAACTCTGGTAGCCAAGAAACCCACAAAATTCGTGTGGGTGGGTAAGTAAAATATTACCGAATGTCATTTGAAACTAAGAAATCACGAGATCGAAAGAACGCATAAAATAAAAGAGTATGATATCCGAATGCCTCATATGGTAAACTCGTGGATATACTATTAGGATCGACGAAAATAAGCTGTGAACTTCGTGTATTTCTCAAAATCTAGCTTAGGCCACTGCTAAGAAATAGGTGCCTAAAGCAAAAAAAATACGTTGCGTGTGTTATCTTATATAATCTTGCATCTCTTAGAAACTGGTTTCCCTGTGACTGTTTTACGAGATATAAATTGTTGATTGAAATACGAAAAAATATCCTCCGCCTGATGGTTGCGTTTGTTCTAATTGCAGGTCTAAATGACAGAATTAAAGAAGGGATGTACAGCTATGTTGACGGATCTCCTGTGTCTCATTTGAACTGGAAGACAGGAGAACCACAAGGAAAGAACCAGAATTGTGTTGCAGTTGATTTAAAATCTACTTTTGGAATAATGTACGACAGAAAATGCACAGAAATGCATCAGTTCTTTTGTAAAAAGCCACTGGAAGGTTGGTGATTAAATGTGTCAGGGATATTGTAACGGTTCGCTTGCAACATTGTCTAACCGTCTGCCTACTTATATTCATGTCTTTCTGGCAGTCAGTCAATCATTCAGTCAGTCTTTGTCTATCTCGCACTTTGAGTATTCTTTTTCCTCATTCCTAAACGGCTTTTATAAGCTTGTATACAGCTATTTTCAAAAGGTTTGGTTTTGATGCTTGTTGCTTGTTATATGTTGCATGCTACACGCCAAGCTTAAAATATATTATATTCATATGTAAATGATGTCAGCACAGACGAAAATATGCTTGAAAAACTAGGGAGTCTACTTTTTAACACGTCTATTTTCTTCCGTTTTTAAAGGATATGTCCTATACCAAACAACTTTTGAAATGCCCAAGCTGAACTTCGAGAAAGACTTCATCAAGAAAGGATCCATTGCTCGTCAAAAACTAAACGCTAAAATTGAAGCAGCAGTAAGTTCTTGAGAAGCTAGAAATAAAAGACTTATACTATATTCTTCTTCTAATAAATCTTAAGTACATGAATCTCTCTTTTTATTTAGTTCGAGGCTATTTACAAGACTTTCAAGTTTCTCGTCAAACTTTTTGTGGTCGAAGTTAGGTAAGTCACAGGCTTTTATGGATCTTGGCATCGAAAAGTAATATTACAGAATATTATGTATATCCACAGTATCCACGCCTCTGAACAATGATGAGCAAGATAAACCTTAATATAACTTAGCCCTGATCTAAGTCAGGGCATGGCTAATTCACAGATTGAACCCTGAAACAACCTCTGGGCTGATCTAAGTCTGGGCATGGCTAACTCACAGATTGAACCCTGAAACAACCTCTGGGCTGATCTAAGTCAGGGCATGGCTAATTCACAGGTCTAACCCTGGAACAACCTCTGAGTTGATCTTAGTCTGCGCATGGCTAACTTACAGGCCTAACCCTGAAACTACCTCTAGGCTGATCTAAATCGGGCACGCCTAAGTCACAGATCGAATTGGAATTTTGCGTGTTGGGTATTGAGGAGGGAAGAAAAACAGAGGACCCAAGGAAAAATCCTTGAATCAAGAAAGAGAGAACAAAACTGAGAGGACAATTCTAGCAATCGAACCCAAGACTCCAGTGGGGTTTCTTCTTAAATATTTTGTTGATCAATACTCACGCATATTCTCTACTTAACACAGTGATGGCACAGTCAAACCAAAGCCAAAACCAAAGCCAAAACCAAAGGCTCAAGCCAAAAGACCCGCATATCGCCAGAGCCATTACGGTTCGCCATATGGATACAATCCTTACCAATCCTACGGGCACTACATGGGAAAGAGACAGCTCGATCCAACTGCAACAGCCATGCCTTCATCAATGAGCCCAACTGTAGCATACTCTGACAGTCTGTCTGACTCAAATGATAGCCTTGACGATAACTTTTTGGAAAGCTTTGAAGATAAGTCCAAGAAGGCTAAAGCCAAGGCTAAAACGTAAGTATTGGTTGGCATTGATTATGCTCATACGAAGACCATTTCACGATCGTTTAAACGTACTTTACAATTTAGTGGAGCCCATTGGCAGCCATACAGCTCATAATTACGAGTAGTTGATAATGAAAATTATCATAGTTTATCCTTCCAAAATAAGAGTTTTCAAAAGAGAAAACACAAAGGCCCTTGAGATCTAATATCAAATCAAAAGAAGCCTTCAGTTTTGGGAACTCCTGATGCAATACCGCCCATTGGGAGCAAATTGAATTGATACTATAATTCCTTTGTTTTAGCCCACCAAAGAAAACCAAAGTAACAGTTGTAGCTAAGTATGGCACTACGAATCTCCCAGCTGATCCAACCAAAGTTTTCCAAGATTATCTTAAGAAGAACAAACAACGAACCGCTGCACCTCTTAACCAGGAAGCAAAGGTTCTCTCAGTCAAGCTTCTCCCTCCAGGTACAGACTGTAAATTACCTCCACCCAAGGGTGGAACTGTGATATTGAGAAGGCGGGTTCACTCCAGTAGTGAAAGCCAATCTTACATTCCCAAAGAATTACCATAGAGCAAAACATGGGCAGGCAAGGGGGTTCACGGGTAACTATGGATGTGCCCAAAGTCAATAGACTCTATCGTCTTCACTTTCGTTGGATTGATCACGGTTTACTGGAGTCCAAAGTGGGTACCTATTTTTGCGAAATGATCGGCATTGATTTTCTTGAACGAAAATTGGAGATAAAAAAATGCTGAATCGAATTGGTTATCGTGATCAGAAAATCCTCCATTGGGAATCTAGGTCTTGAAAGTCATAGGTGAGGCTTATTTACATTATTTCATGTATGTGCTTATCTTAATCTAACATGTCGCTGATCTTATAAATTTGCTACTTACGAAACAGGAAGCGAACCAATAAAACAAACAATTTGCGACACATCTTGTGCATCTACATGCAGTTCAGCCTGCAGCCCAAGTTGCTGTTTCCAACCACCAACGTACGCAAGTTACCAATCTCCTTACTCCCCGTGTTACCCAACACAGTACAATCCATGTGGCCAGGCAGCTGCAGCACCTGCACCCAAAACACCAAAACCAAAGGTGTTCTACTCCTTTAGAAAACCAAAACCAACTTTCCACGTGCCAAAGTAAGTTTTTCATTTCAGTGCACCTCTAATTACACCATAAAATACACCAGCACAAACGCCAAATATCCAGACTTTCTTTAAATCGTTTTTTTTTTAATTTTGAAGGATTATGTGATTCTGATGTATCAATATGAACTGTTAATTGTGTGTAGTGTTTGAACAGTTCATGCTACTTTAAGATTCCTGCTATTCCAAACGTCGATGTTTAAGAATCACCATTCTTCAACTTTCATTTTTGTCGGTACAACTCTGATCTACATCTTTTTGTTCAATAGATGGCAGCCACCTCCTCCTAAGCCAAAGGCACCAAAAGCAGCACCTTGTACCCCTACACCTGTGAACCCATGCCAAACTCCAGCATTTTCTTATGGGTATGCTCCATCATACCAGGCTGCCCCATCATACCAGGCAGCCCCATCATACCAGGCAGCCCCATCATACCAGACTGCTCCAGTGGCTTCGCCTTGTACACCCACCCCTATGAATCCATGCCAAACTCCAGCTGCTCCTCTTCCATCAATGAAAGGAGCCGTCAACCTTCAAGGATATACCGCACCCGCACATTATGGCAAGAGGTCCGTTGTTGGACGCGGTTCTTCAAAGCCATGTGGTGTTCCACCATTGAGCCCATGCGGCTCTCCAATGGGAATGCAGATGCCCATGGCTCCACCAATGGCACCTCCAATGATGCCTCAAGGTGCCCCCTGTGGTGCTCCACCAATGAACCCATGTGGTCCTCCAATGGCTCCTCCTATGGCTCCACCAATGCCCCCACCAATGCCTCCACCAATGCCTCAAGGTGCTCCTTGTGGTGCTCCACCAATGAACCCATGCGGTCCTCGAATGGCACCTCCTATGGCACCTCCTATGGCTCCACCAATGCCACAAGCTGCACCATGTGGTGCCCCACCAATGAACCCATGTGCATCTCCCATGGGAATGCAAATGCCTATGATGCCTCCAATGCAACCACAAATGCCTTTTGGAAGCCCATGTACACCAACTCCAGCAAATCCATGCAAAAAGCCAAAAGCAGCAAAGAAAGGAAAGGGCAAAAAGAAGGGAACCGCAGCAAAACGTTGTGGTCCTCCTCCATTTATGCCATGCGGAGGTTTCGGCATGGCACCACCAATGCCAATGGCACCCCCTATGCCTATGCCCCAACCAATGCCAATGCCAATGCCTATGCAACAGCCAATGCCTATGCCTATGCAAATGCCCTTCGGCAACCCATGTGTCCCAACACCATACAACCCATGCCCTCCAAAACTAGCTAAGGCCAAAAAACCTGCACCACCAAAGAAACCATTACCACAACCACCTGCTGCTCCAAGTCCCATGGTTATCAATGGAATGACTTCACCATTTATAAGCGGTGTTGTTCTACCAGGACCACCACCACCATACATCCCACAACCCCCAATGGTGCAGTTTGGAGGTAGCATTCCATGTCTACCCAGTCCAATGAACCCATGCGTTAAGCGTGGTCCAGTCGCACGCCCAAAGCCCAAGAACGCAAAACCAGTTGCCAAGAACACCACACCTGTGCAGTCTTATGGAGGTATTGACTATTCCCAATACCAAGTGACTCCCCCAGTTCAGTCAATGCCTTTTAATCCATACGGTTCATCTTATGGATCGGCTCTCCCTAGTCCCCTCGGAGTACCTCTTATCCCGGGGATGAATTACCCTAAATGCTTACCTAACCCCACTAACCCATGCAAGCCACTTAAGTTTAAACAGCCCAAGTTTAAGCCAGTTATTATTAAGCTGAAGTCTACACCAATTCAGATCAAGGTACCTCAAAACCCCAATTTGGCATCATTGATGCAGATTCCACTATCCAACCATCCCTGTCCTTCCGCTTGCAGCACACAAAGCTTTTGCCCATCCTTCTGCTCAAAGCGTTGCTGCATGGCACGAGGAAAACGCCACGAGTAATATTAAACCTATCGGCATCGAAAACTAGAAATAATCTTACGATAAGAAATTTTTTTGAAAATTTTGTTTGCAGATCTGTGTAAAAATAGGTTTTGAAAAGTCAACAGAACATATTTTTAACGTGGATTTTTCTTTTTCACTTTAGTGTGGAAGTGGTAAAGAAACGTATGGACATAAAATTCCTTAACGCCAAAAAGCGAACGATAACAGTTTATCTTAACAAAGAATACGATAAAATTTAAGATAAAATTAGTAAACTAACAACTTAGTAAGTTTTAAAAAGATGCTAATTCTAGGTGATTAAAGTGAGCAACGTTTGAAATTGCTTATGGTACAAAATTTATGCACTTTCGTTTCCATTTCACTCATGAAGCATTAAGGATAACGGATTTTCTATTAGCACATCAAAATGTTACTCTACATTGCCAGATTTCAAGGCATTTCTTACTTCGTTGAATTAGGGAATACTATATTTTAAGTACCGTCAATAGCCGAATGTCATTTGATAACTAAATGTCAGAGCAAAGCAAAGTCCAATGAATATAGTAAAATATAGTCCAGATTCACGACACAGGACATCAAGGGATATTGAGTTTGATAGAACAAGTTTGGATCTGAATTTTGATTGAAAGTAAATATATATATATACATACTCAAATCTTTACAATTTAAAGAAATTCAAATGAGAGTTTGAATCATTTTTCTTGGTTTGCGACAGAAAAAGTAACTAATTGGAAGTGAAGTGTAACTGTTGGGATAATGTCGTATAAATAGTATAACTTATAAATCACAAATAAACAACTAACACTGATTTGCTTGTCTTTTTAACCTCTTCTCTTTCTCTTCAAAAAACATCTGGGCTGATCTAAGTAAGGACATGGCAGCTTACAAACTGAACCCTGAAACAACCTCTGGGCTGATCAAAGTGGGCGCACCTAACTCACAGATCCTACCCCTCTGGGCTGATGTAAGTGGCGCCATTTTTAACGTGCAATACCTATATAACCTAATTCTGAAACTAATTTTGAACTCCCCCATAACTGGAAACTTCCAAGAAAACCGGAAAAAAGAAACTGAATATATATGAAAAAATACAAATAGCTCTTGTGAGGCACTACAAGGCTCGTTTTCCACGACGTCTTTCATGACCTTGGCTATAAATCAATTACTGAGGATTATCTTTTTTTGTGACTATTCATATTGACTGATTAGGCGAGGAAGATCTTTATATTTTTTTGAACCTCTGGAATATAACTTAATTGAACCCTGAAACAACCTTTGGGGTGATCTAAGCCACAATATGGCTAACTCACAGATTGAACCCTCAAACAACACCTGGGCTGATCTAAGTCAGGGCATGGCTAACTCACAGATAGAACCCTGAAACAACCTCTGGGATGATCTAAGCCAGGTCAGGGCTAACTCACAGATCGAACCCTGAAACAACCTTCGGGGTGATCTAAACCACGATATGGCTAACTCACAGATTGAACCCTGAAACAACCTTTGGGCTGATCTAAGTCAGGGTATGGCTAACTAACAGATTGAACCCTGAAACAACCTCTGGGC
>OCZR010014419.1:0-10487 GCA_900234385.1 Anemonia viridis
AAGGCAAATCAAAGCTCCCATTTAACCCCTTCAGGAGCCTCCATTTAGTGAAATAGATTTTTTCCTCTTTCATATTATAGAAGACATTATCACAGGGCTCCCTGTGTGTAAGAAGCTCGGCAATTATTTGAGAGGAAACAAAATTCTGCTATTCTCTTTGCAGGGGAGGGGGGAGACTTACCACTCTCATTACTCCAGCCTATCTGATTATTCGGTTATCATTTTAGATCCTGGCACCACAAGATCTCACTTGCACTTCACACTAAGAGATGCCCCTACAGATTTTATAAATGTCAGCTGTTGGGGATCTGATACTAATATTAGCAACCTAGCAAAAGCATTCAAGATCAGTGATGTTGGTAAGAAACTTTCCTCGTCCAGAAAACAATCAATGGCTAAGAACAATCCATATTTTCTCTATGAATTTTAGTTGAGATGCTGGATTCATTAGTAAGTACTGAAAATCAGTCTTTGATCTCACTGATAGTTGAGGTCAGAAATGCTCAAGTCCAGGCAAAGAGAAACACAGAAGCTGAAGAAAGATGGAGTCCTTGGACCCCAAGGTATGAATGAATTAGGCGAACACTTGATTACCCCAGGGAAATGCTCCTTAAACCATTTTGTATGGGGATGTTCCACCCAGACTCTTTATCCCTTACTCTTTTCTATACCAAATTTCACCAAGAAGCTATCCCTTTCAAACCTTTTTGCCTGAAAAAATAGGTACCCTTTCATTACCGTTGCTTGAAAAGTAAGTTTATGAAAACCAAATGAATCATGCTGTAAAATGGCATGCAAGTTTCAGCTTCATAATTTCATTAATTAGGGTACTTATTTTAAAAAGCTTTCCTTTTTTTCTTTTTTTTGTAACCTAAACTAAGTGAATTCCCAACCATTTACTTATACCATAACTCACAAATTCCTGGATCTTTTTATATATCTAGCCTGCGTACATCCAGTACATTTAACCGTTGAATGTACCACATGTATGTAGGCTATATATATCTGGCCTCAGCTAGCCCCACCATTGAGTCAACTATGGGGAATACCCCCCTGGTTAACTACACTTTCTCAAAGTTCCACTTACCTTAACCCAATTCTACCCTCTTGCATGCTTTTCATTCCACACTCCATTCCAACCTCCAATGAGTTGGCAAGCTTAAGCATTTTTCACTAATTTATCATCTTACATGCCCACTACGTATACTACAGGCATCTACTTTTTTGTATGATTCTACAGTGGACTTCAGCTTATTGTCAATGAGTCCCGTTCATCAGTCAGCTTGTATAGTGGATGGGATATAAGTGATTTTGATGTGGTGGCTCATGTGCCAATAAAAGCAAGCAATGATTTCTATACTTTGGGAGATATTATTGCCAATGGCCAAAGTCTTCATGGAGAACACATTAACATCATGGCAGCAGTAAGAAGTGTAAGCATGTCATCAATAATATCTCTTGGTCAAGATTAAAACAAATGTGTTTATTTTGTTGCATTAATGCTTGATTGCAAATGCAGTTTATTGTTAATAATTTGATTGTGGCTACAGTACAATAAAAGAGAGTGAAGAAGTGAAGAGATTGATGACAGCACCATGAGGGCAGGGGAGCTCCCTTAATTCAAATAAGGGTATGGTTTTCCAATATTTGGGTATTAGGCAAGCATGCAACATTTTGTACCATGAAGACTTAGATGTAAAATCTTAGTGTCAACCTGACAGACTGATGTGCCTTTGAAATTATTTAAACTAGAAATGATCATTAAGGGATGTTAATTAATACATCTTTAGATTGGCAAGCCAAGGGACATCACAACAAAAATGGGAAGACAAGTGAAGAGATGTGAGATCAAACTTTTTGATGATACAGTATCATCATTCCCATTGATAATGTAAATATTTTTTTAAAGATAGAAATATTGAAAACTAAATAACAATAATGAATAATGGATACTGATGGGAATTGATAATTTATTGATATAACTTATAAGTTACTTCTTATTTTTATATATATATAGATGGGATGCTGAGCTCATTGAGCTTTCACAGACTTGGTTGCCAAAAGACTTTAGTAGGTTTAAAACTTATCAATCTATTAATAATTATGAATCAAGGTACATGTTTTCAAATATATTTTCAATGAATATTGACTGGGGAATGATCAAACTCTTTTATTTTGCAGTTTTGTTCATAGCTGATATTAAGGTGACATTTGATAACTTCAAGAGGGCAATGGTTGCAACCTGTGACTCAAAAACTATCATTACTACCAACCCTGGTAAGTCAAAGATGTTGATCAAGCATAATATGTTTTTGGAAAAGCAGATTTAGGGGGCTGATGGGACCAGTGAAGACCCCATTTAGTTTAAGATGGATTTTCACCACAGGAAATAGTATTTTTGGAATCCATGCCCATGAAACTTCTCAGGTTTTTTTTTCAAATACAGTCAATGTTGAGATTCAATCAATAACAACTCTTTATGGCACCTCTTTCTTAGACTCGTGGATCCACCCCTGTTTCATATGTGCTGCAGGCATGACTTCACATTAAAGTTCCTGCATGAATTATTATCATACTGCTTGCCTATACTGCATAAGGGGCCTATTGAAATAGCATACCAGACTATAGCTAGTACTTGTCTGGGCTTTTTAATTAACATTCTTATTTATTTCAGATACAAGAGAGGCACAGCAACTATTTAAGTACACACAAACTGTAGATATTGTGGATGACGATCTAGAGAAATCAGGAGATGATGTCTTGGAACGTATGTGCAATATAATCAGGGGGTGCAGAAAGAACTGAAAAGTTCCCAAAATGCCCAAAATCTCCAAAGAAAAAGAAAAAGAAAAAAATGACATAAGCAAAAACAGTGGATTGGGATACCAATTTGCCTAAAAAAGTGTGTGTGTTGAATAGGGAGGGGGGGTCATGCAACCCCAAAATCTAAGTTGGGGGATTTAGCTAGCCCATTTACCCCCTCCCCTCTCCTCTGCTGCCTTTTGGAATTTAGAGGTTGGTTTTTGCTGAGGGAGGAAAACTCCAGAGAACCTGGAGAAGGACCCTTGTGGGACTTGAACCCAGGTCACATTTGTGAGAGGCAAGCGCTCTCACTGGTAGCTCAACCCATGCTTCCCACCATACTATAAAATGTATAATGATCACAGTCCATGAATAAAAATACAAAGCAAATGCATTTTCTATTCACTAGTTGCTACTATTCAAGACATTTTCACTGTCAGTCAAGTACTGGAAAAACTTTCGGGGCCTGATGAGGATTGTTTCCAACAGGAAATTACTGGCATTTTTTATGCATTTGTTACTGAGCTAGATTTGGACAATGAAAGTCAACGATTCATTGTTTCCAGATGGTAAGAATATTTAAAGTAGAATTTTAGTATTTCATTTATGTGAAACATTGAGTGAGAGGGGGATATAAGAAAGAGAAGAGAGTAGGATCAAAAGAGCATAAAAGGGTGCATTGGGGCAGGTGAAATTTTTCAAAAGGCAAAAACATTTGTTGATCCCCCATGCAGTGCTCTGAAAAAAAATAGACATTATTAGTTACCGGTACATCCCCAGGCAAGGCTAAACATTTATCCACTGCCCCAAAATCCCACCCCCAAGTCCGAAAAGAATTTTCAACCACCCCAATTCCCCCCTGTCCCCTTGTCTCATATAATGAACGAATCCTAAGTTACAAAACAAAAAAAATCCTTGGCCGGTATAAACCACAGGTAGACCAGAATGATCTTTTGTTTAATGCACGGTGATTCTGGCTGATTTTTTACTAGGAACATAGAAATCTTTCAGATTTTTGAAGTCATCATTTTTCAAGCTGTATTCTAATTGGCACATTGAGATTTATTAAGTCCGTTTTTGAAGGTATATGGTTTGGGTGTAGCCAAGGGTGTAGCTCAGGGTAGCAGCCCTTTGTTTGTCTTTGAGTTCATCACAGGGAAATGATAATGGGAAAATGGAAAATAAATCAATTTTAGTATTATTCCTGCTCAGTCATCTTAACTTTGCCATATGAAAGACGAAGTTTTCATCCTGTTTTTTTATTTCCAGTGCCTCATGTGGACAGAGACTAGACGGTCCAACGGGGGTATGCATTAACCCAAACTGCTCTGCATCTAACAATGGCGATCCACAAGTTAAAACAGACTTTGAAATAAGCAGTTCTTTTTCTGACCACACTGGAACGGTGCCCTGTCGTTTAAAGGGCAAATGTGTAGAGGCTATGCTTGGTTGCACGGTAAGTTTATCTTTATACATCTTGTTCCTAAATCCCATTTCTCCACTAAGTTCTTAACTTATGCCAGAGTTAATACTCTGCTTATGCGTGATTTTTTTTAATGCGTGCCTTGTGTAAATCAGGCAGCAGAATTCTTAAATTTAACACAAACTCAAGCTACAGCAACCAAGTTTAGATTTCTTTTAGAAAGATGCAAAGTGTATTTCAAGGTGAGTAGTATTCAACTTGTTATCTTCACAAAATATGCGAATGAAAACTGGCGTTCATTATTTTTGCTATCTACCTGCATATGTCACTTTAACTCCGTCGTTATCTCAACTCAGGTTGAATAGAAATGAAATAGTTTGGCAAATATTTTCATTAAATGGTAAACTTTTCTATTTAAGAAATGTATATGTATATTACATAATGATTTGGAGGTTTTGCGTGTGCGCGCTTTATCTATTGATACAATAGATCTGCTCTGGTGGTCATTCACTAATCATGTGACATGTGCATTTGACGGGTTACAGATTAGATAACAGGTTATATATATACAACAGGTGTTTCATATCTATAGTCAACCAATAAGGCCAAGTCTAAAGATTAATATTTATGTACATTCTTGCGCAATTTTAATAGCTAAAACCTTTCGCCGTAAATCGTAAGCATCGTCGTACGTGTTTCAATGAACCATCGTTACAATATAACCAGTACATTGACCTTTCTTCCCCTAGATCGTCATCTCCGGGAGACGGTGGTTGCGAGTGCTGTCGTGTTCTCTGGCTGACCATCAAGAAACAGCAAATGCTTTGCAAAATTTCCTTCTTGAATAGAGGGAAAATTACATCTACTGATCCATTTCTGGTGTTCTCTGTGATGCGGTGTTTGTAGAAACATCTTTAATACACCTTTTTGGTAAATTTATTAAACATTGTTAAGAGCCCAGTAGTATCCAAAAACTAGTCAATGGTACTTCATCTGCTATTTACCTCCAGGAGTACACCTTTACCTTAGTATGAGAAATTTACACATAAACTATGCTTTAATCCGCAGTCAATGCAAAGTTATTTCTTGTCATATTTCAAACGCCAACAGCTAGAGATGGTTTGAAGCACTTGAAAAATGTAAAACAATATCTGTTTTTCAAGTACGTATTGTAAAATCGAAGTATGATAGTATTTCTTTTAATGACAGTATTTTTAGATCTGTCCTTTAATATTCTTAATGGGTTTAGGATTTACATTTTCCCTTTTTACGTTATAACCATGTAAGGTAATAATGCTATGCTGTTCTTAAAAATGTGGAAAAGTTTGTTTTGATATTTCAACCAGTCAGAAAGCTGGTTTTACATTCTTTAAGGAAATGTTTCAAATACATGATTCTGATATTGTATCAAGTAAATCTTGATGCCAAAATCACCTTAAAAAGTATAACTCACCTTAGTTCAAAAAGGAAAACTGTTTCAGAATATTACTACTAAAGGGAGGGGTGGTATTGTTGTACAGGGAAAACGTGCGTGCTGTGGCATGAGTAACTGCTATATCCTGTTCCAGATATGAGGAAGTCGAATGCACGTGAAACGAAACCACGAGATTCTACTTCTTCCTATTTCGCTTTACTATGTGACTGTGCTTATACACCCGGGTCAAAGGAATCGCTGATGCCTTGTAATCCCTTTTCATCCGACACCAGTCTGCACCACAAAAGCCTCCTAGATACGCTAATATATGCAAGAAACAAACAGCTGGTCCCAAAAAAGTTTATTTAAATTGATGTCTAAATTGATTGACAAAGTGCACCAAAAATGTTAAGAAATTTGACTAAAATGTAACGACATGGTATTCGAAATCCTGTTTTGATTCCCTTTAAACGACGCTTATACATATTTATCAAATCATTTCGCATGCTACGTGATGTGGGGACGAATATAAAATTAGGCATACATGGGAGGTCAAGCCCCCCGTAGACCGCAGCTCTCAAGCGTACGGATGTAAAGTCAACATTCAAGATCAACAACACAACGAGTCAGTCGAGCTAATGGAAAGAGGTTTTCAAAAAATTCAGTTCATATCCCTATAGCATCTTCAACTTAGACCTTAAATACCGTAATCCCAAATGCTGTCTTGGGCAATACTTCGTACCCAAGGGAATAATTTATCGGTCACTTTAGACACGTACGCTTCAGTACGGACCCAGTATTATTAAAGTTTCGCAAATACTAAATTTTTTAAAACTTTTATTTCAGGTACTAGGCGAACGGTAATTGAAACCCCCTCGGCATTTCACATTCTCAAATTTCTTGCCAGCATTGTCTAGAGGGTCAGGATACGCTTCCTTAACTTCTCTTCCTTTATTTCTTGGAACAGAAGATATTACTATTACCCTTGTTATGTTAATTATTTTCACTTGCGCAACTTACACGTGGAAATGTTCTGTAATATCTATTTCAGCCTCTTAGAGGAATAATAAACTGTTCAAACTTATACGAATTTTTTTTAAATACGCAAATGATCACTCGTCAAAACAAATCCGAATATATTTCCTCCTACTATTTTTGGCGCGTTGGCGGTAGTATTTGCACGTAACGATCATTCCAAATACGCAACGGCGCTTCGCGCCAAATTCCTTTCGGTGGACTTTCGACCCGGAGGAGGAATAAATTATTTTTTCCTAGTTTTTGATTGGTCCATGTAAGTGATGAAAATGCAAACAATCGCGAATCGACCAATCAGCGTCATTGTTGTTCCTGACGTCACAGAACTGGTTTCTACACGAAATGAATGAATGAGTTTATAGCGCGCCACGACGACGGTTTTGTTAGTGTTGTTTTGGTTTTTCGTACGAGGAGTTAGTATTTACTTGTACCACGAGTTTTATGACAACAAATGCGAAAATGTGGGATAGAAACGTGATGAGTTCTTGTGAGTTAATCAAGGATCGTCTCTTCTTTGTCACTGTAACTTGTAAACCAAGAAACAGCCCAAATTTCCACTATTTCAGCGTCGATCATGACTGGACTTTAGACGGTTGTAAATTCACCGACACACCTTACTTTGGCCCATCAAACCTGGCCGGCATTTACCGATTTTTCTGCTTGGTGAATACCAAACTTCATATGGTACCAGCAGCGAAGAAGATAGTCATGTACACTACCGTTGAAGATGGTTTACACGAGAAAAGAAAGAGGACAAGAGCTATATTCTTGTGTGGCGCGTTTGCCGTCAGTCAGTTAAGCATGACCGCCGAAGAGGCTTATGAAGCGATGGCAAAACAATTCAAACCGAACTCTCTTCTGCCTTATTGTGATATAAACGGCAGCAAATCTCATAATTTATCTATATTAGACTGTTTGAAAGGATTTGAAAAGGCTATTTCTCTAGGATTCTTTAGTTTTGAAGACTTTGACTTGAACAAATACGAAGAGGACGAACGTACATTCGATTTGAACTGGATCGTACCGGGGAAGATTCTGGCCATTTCTGATCCTCAAAGAAGAAACAACGTGAAAGCCAGCCGATTCACCAAACTAAGGAAGTACTTCAGACAGAATGAAATAAAGTCCGTAGTAAGATTGAACAGAGATGACAACATGATAAAATATGGACTCGTGTACGATGCCCGTTGTTTCACGGCAAACGGTTTCGCGCACTACGATCAGTACTTTGAAGATGGCGGAATTCCTACGAAAGCTATCATAAAGAAGTTTACTCGTGTTGTCGATCAGTGTGAAGGGGCCGTTGCTGTTCACTGTAGGGCAGGACTTGGAAGAACAGGAACTCTAATAGCATGTTATTTGATTAAGCAATATAAATTTACAGCAGCGGAAGCAGTAGGTTGGCTACGTATGTGTAGACCGGGAAGCGTTTCTACTCTACAGCACTGTTTCCTCGAACACAAAGAAACTGCTATTCAGAAAGGCTACCCAGAAGATCTTACTCTAGAAGACTTGAATGAAAACATGAAAAAAAGCATGAACATTATCGCTTGTACTCCCAGAAGAGACGAAAAAGTGGCTTAGTCGGAGCAGAGACATGAATATTAATGAGTGGCATTTTCCTTACTACAACTGTCTGGTGCGATGTCGACATGCAAATAGGACAGCTGCGAATATATAATTTTGCTGGTACTGTCGCTCAGTAACTAGTAAATACTAACAAAATAGTAAAACCTGCTTTGGGACATTATTCTTTTAGGGATTCCAGAAAGATATGAAACCTCATAAAGGATTAGATATTTTTTGAACAAAATAGAAATACTTGATAGTATAAAATTATCAACGTCTAGCGATTATTCAAATTAAACTCACTACTGCATCCTGCCAGCTTTCTTAGTCTAGAATTGTTCTCTTGTTAATCAGCCTGTAACTTAAGGTTATTTTTCTTTAATTCAACCATCTTTTCCTGGTTTTTGTTATTTATTAATTTATTGTTTTACAAATTTGGCAAAAAAGGACAGTTTCGGTTGGAATCTTGATATTTATATAGTTGAGTTGAGTTTAGAAGTGTGAAATATTTTATCCAAAAATGGAATTATGGAATATTTAAATTCAAAAACAGACGAATATCTTCCTAGATATGAGAAAACATCCAATAATATATATATATATATGTGTGTATAAGATGTTTTATAAAAGACCTACATATTTTTAATTGAATTATTGAATTTATCTATCACAGATATTGAAAACTTATTGTTTGAAAGTTGAGAGGAAATTCATTCTTTAAGTAAAGTTTATGTGAAATATATATACATATCTTTTCAATCAAATTGATTGTACTTAGTACAGGGTTATTACTCTGACATGCCTATAACATACTGTATATATTGTTTCCTGTAAATATTCTAGCTTGTCAATGTTCATAGAAGCAAAACGTCTTGCTGGCAAGTATTCTAGTGAATATTTTTTCTATCAGATTATTATAAGCATTAAAACTTAGCTTTCAAATAAGACACTACCTTGTAAATATAGAAATGTCTTACCTTCCAAAATAATTTTGATTTCTTCTCGACAAATAATGCTAGATAAAAATAGTACTGCAAAGCTTTCCTTACAGTAGTATGCTGTATAAAATCTTGGGCTGTGTTGCTGTATATTTTTGAAAATAAAGATATTGATGAAAAAAAAAATGAATCTCCTTTATTTGTCGTCTGCCCCTTCCATTCTACTGATAAGCAGCCTGCATTACCATAACTCACACCCTCAAAAATGTCAAAATTTACTTCATTTTCATATCGATATTTGTGGTTTTAATCCTGTTATTTTCTTGGATCAAATTTTAGTTAATTTTTGGATTTTGTTTCGGAGTAACACGTAATCCATCCATTCATTTATTCCGATTTTAGCTCCCAATGACGAACATTACACAAAGCTGTTGAGGCGTGGGCGAGCCATACCGAACACTAACTCTCGTCGTCATGGATGGTCGCAATTTTCCCACCAAAATCAATCGAAACCGTCACCGGCTGTGTCACATAGTATGATAAGTTACCTACAGTATGAATAACATTATGGATGAGAAACAGTATGTGCTGCAACGTTCATAGACGCGTTACAACCGAATAGCCACTTGCGTAAATATTGACCGATATCTGACGTTGATTGTATGGGTAGCCTAGGTAATAGTTGTAGATTTTAATCTCACAAAGACCGACACTATATCACTCCTATATATATACTACCCCTAAAGACAACATATTCTGTAGTCTTTTTCCCCATCAGTCCGATATCTTCAAAATAAAACTATTCCGGCTTTTCTGTGATATTTCATTTAATTCTAAAATGGGTGTTCTTCCCAAAATAATTCTACTTTCATTACTGAATTGAGCAATTCAGGTTTTTGGATTAATAACACAGAGTTTAATCCTTCCAAGGGGTCTTGTCTCGTACTTGTTTATGAACTTTTCTTGATAGATACTCATCCATGCATCCACGACTAAACCCGGCTTGATACCTTAACTGCATCCAGCCTATTATCCCTTCTTCACCGGTCTGTCATGCCAGGGATAGTATTAACTGGCTCTTCTAAAATCTTCTATCTAGCGTAAAAAAAAGACAAACTAGATATTACTAAATTATTCTAATAATATTCATGATTCTGATCAGTATTTTAGAATACTTCTTCCGATCATAGTTAACCATTTTAATGGTTAACTATGGTCGGAAGAAGTATTCTAAAATACTTTGGTCGGTGCATAGTTAAAACTATGCACCGACCCTCCATAATCCTGTATAAATACCCAGTGATTC
>OCZR010014878.1:0-20233 GCA_900234385.1 Anemonia viridis
TCCAACTTAGCTCTGTAAAATTACATATTCGGCTGATTTCAGGGTCTGTTTTCCATCTCAAATTTCTCATCGATTTACCGGAAGTGGCCTCCGTTTTGTAAAAAAAACGTGCGCGCAATGCATTCTGGGATACTACTGCATCCTCCTCTGTACCTCTGTTTACTAGTACAAAAGATTTTCTAAGGGGTAGAGGGTGGGAATCTGAAGCAACACATTACTAATGCATTCCTTGCAAACTATGAAGTTGATTGTATTGAACTACTGAATTTACAGTAAGTGGGAAGCAAGTTTGAAGTTCACCACTGAAGTTTTTTTTATGAGGTTCCAAAATAAATAAACTTGGGAATCTATCATCAAAAGACATGTAAGAGACATTTGGTTGCCATGAGAAAAAAAATCATATATCTATTTTTCAACTTAGAAAACATATTCAAACTGCAGTAAACATGGTAGGATATATATAAAGAAAGACATATTGAGATGCGTCTGACCCATCTGGGTCTGGAGCTAAGATTCTTTCTGGGTCAGACACATCTCAGCCTGTCTTTCTTTAAAACATATTTATATAATTTTATTATATCAATAATTATTGTGAAATTCATCAATGTTGTTATACAGGTCACTTTACCTTTTATTGCACTATAGGAAAAATATAATCTATAAGATATTCCCTGATGCAAATAATTATGATTCCTAGGCATTGAATTCAACTTTAAAAAGTATTTTAAGGCCAATTTACATGGTACAACTTTTGCTTACAACTGTTGTATGCAATCTGCTTACGCCATCCTTACAATACGGCTATTATTGTCGTATGTGATTGTTGTAGGGTTTTAAAACATGTTTTAAGACCCTACAACTGTTGTAGCCGAGTTGTAAGGATGGCGTAAGCAGATTACATACGACAGTTTTAAGCAAAAGTTGTACCATGTAAATCCGCCTTTACTGTTACTGTACTTTCAGTAGAATATTGAGATGTCCAAGATAGATAAACACTTGATAAGCTAAGAGAGCTCCCACTTGCCACAGGGTTACCACAGGGTAACCACAGCAGATTGTGTTTATGCACAAATTTTATGTCTTTCTTATTTTAATTAGTTATTTTGAATTATAAGGGCTTTAAAAATAATGATTGGCAGCCACAATACTTGGAACTTCAATTTGGACAGTAACATAGTTTCTTAAGTCCCTAATGAAAATTTTTTTTCATCAATTTTTTCTTTGAGAAGAGCCTCATTGAATAATGTCTTGGTTTTGCAATAAATGCACAAGTCTCATACATGGACATTCATTGTTATGAATATTACGTTTGCTTAATTGTTAGATGCATGGCTAAAGATACGCACACACCTATCATGGTGTACTCTATGCAATCAACCATTTAAACATCACAGCATGATTACCCAGTTCTTAGTTTCACATTATTGGAAAGACTAGGAATACTATTATTATCATTATGGACATACCCCTGGGAATAAAATTAGTGGTGCAATATTCAAAATAAAAATCTAGCTTTGTTGACCATTAATAGCAGGATAAAACACAACGTCACACACTGTTCACATGTTCTCTGGGGACAAGTTTGCTCATGTGAAAATCCTATCATTAAAACAACACATAAACCTTGTTTACAACTTCAAACAATGTATAACCTGTAGTTTAATAAATTATCGCCATAGCTAGCTTTCTCCAAGATGAAAATCGAATATATATTTAATGAGCTCTTGAGTGAAATCTTCAATTTGCCAATGCAGTGCAATTTTGTCTTAATTCTCACTCATAGTTCTCGTAGATAAGAAAGCAATAATCCATTTTAACACTAAAGCCATCAAAAGAATTACTAATTGCAGTGATAACAGAATATTTTGACGAGAACTACATAGAGACAAGGATTTTGAGTCCTACCTTCCTTCATAATAAATACATTTACATTGTAATGCGATAACAAAAAGACAACTTGCAAGACGAATCTACTTAAAATCGTTTATCACTAATGATACTACGTCCATTTACAACTCATCGCTCCTTAGATAAACACATTTTTCAAAGTGGATTCGCCTTTAATGCTTACACACTTACCCTTACTTGACGTAAAAAAAATTTTCACGAAAGGTTAGGCTTACCTGGCAGAAGACTATGCTTGAATCCAGGACCAAGTTTATCGACGATCTGATGTAGAATATCAAGCCCACTAAGGCTCACCTAAAGTGCAAACAAATCCCAATAAACCTACTTGAGTTAACTTTATTTGAGTTTGTCCAAAAGGGGAATAATTAAGCTTACTTTGGTTACAAAGTCAAGAAAATATATCGACATTTGCATAATATAGTAAGCTTACCACTTGACGAAATCGTAATAAAATGTCTAGAGCGCAATCAAAATATTAAAGACTTACTCCTAATTTTTTGGTGAAATTCTAATATTTTAGACTGTTTCTTTATTCATATTCTCGATGTTGGAGACGCCTTTAAAAAAATAGCCTGGAAATTTCTATAAAATATTCTATTTATAACGAACCGGTCTTTACGGGTTTGAGCCAAATGCTGAGTACTTCTCACATGGCAAAAAAAATCTTGCTGTGCCCAAGTACTTAGCACAACTCACTGTAATTCAGATAGATGTGGCAATAGATATTCTATAAATCAATGAAAATCCAAAGATATTCTCCTCACCCTAAAGTTACTGCTGTTCACCCATGCTATTAATCCATCTATTAGTTTTTCGTAACCTCCAAACTCGATCTCGTTGGAAGGTTCGCTCAGATAGTTGGACAACTCCTCGGCAGCCTTGAGTCTCTTTTGAGTGTCTTGCGACCATACACAAGCGAGGATATTTTCCAAAAAAGGTATATTTTTCATACTTGGTCGTGTTTAAGATTATTTCGCAATAAAAACCGAATTACCAGATTCTGATTCCTTCGAGAAGAAGTCGAGTTTAGAACTCGACTCCACAACACATGCCTTAACAAGGCTCGGTAAGTCGGCCCAACAGTGCTATATTGGCTGCTCCAGAAAAATAATCCAAGCCATCCACGACCTCGATGATTGTTCAAAAACAGATTAGAGCTGAAAAAAATTGTCTTGTATCATGAAACACTGCTTGAAATGGTTCAAAGTGAACCACTTTAAATTTGAAGCTCTCTGGCCGCCATTTTTATTCCAACGAAACGCATCCCAGAACGAGGCTTTATATAAGATGACGTCACCGGGAGTTGAATACTGCACTTACAGCCAAGGATGGACCAATATTCAAGAGAACCGTCCACTAAAATAGCTTTGAAAAAAAATCTTTATTTCTAAGTAGACTTATAATTTTAAAAGAGAATTACGGCACATGCAACAAAAATTAAAACTAACTGAAGGTATATCGTGTGCATGGGAACAAAAAAGTGAAAATCTTAAACAAATTACTATAAATAAATGACACGGGGGGTCAAAAAGACACTTGGCAAGTATTAAATTGTATTATAATAAGAACATAATTTCAATTCAACTTCTGATATTTCTTAAAAACTACATTTATATATATACAAGCATATTTTTAACTTAAATTTTTAGAAGTATTTCCGGCACTTTGAAAATTACTCCAAATACTTGAAATCATGATATTCAGAAAAAATAGCCATAACTTACGAGAATTACATTCGAAGCTTAGAAATTATTGATAAATTTATTTTATTCTAAATACAAAAGGCAGCCTTCGTCAAAGTAGCAGGAGTATTTTCCACAAGTATCCGTTACTGGAGGAGGCGCCTCAACTCTGAATTTTATCGTCGACTCTGAAAAAAATGAATGAATAGAAGAAGCAAATTAAAACATGCATATATGAAAGAATGACTTGACAAACGACGCGCGCGTCTCCGAATGTACAAAATATTTCAGGGATTTTGCTCAATTATGATCATGAAATTATACTTTTGATTTGAATTTCATTCGAGATATTGAGCGGAGAGCGACATGCAAAAATTGACAGACTATTCCACTGTTTGACTGAGACAGCCAATTACAGTTGTATAAACTATTTCACCCTTATGCTAAAGCGAAATGCACGAACTAGGCCTGATTGTGTCGATACCCCGATTCCCCTTGTTAATATCTTCATAACATTTTTATCGTGGCTTTTTTATACAACCAACCACAGAATGTAATCGCGTCGTTTGTCCTATCGGCACAAGCTAAGATAATCCCCAACAATAAATCATTAATGTTACTTTTTCTATCAATGCAATTTGTGGGCGCATATAAATGGTCTTAGTATTGCGTTCATTTCCTGAACTGACGCAATTTATTTCAATTAATTTAGTCAACTCTGATATATAGTAGGCGCAGCTATATATATCTAAACAGGTCCAAGTCGTCGAGCTTTTGCCGCGTCGAATCTAATTGCCTTTGAGGTCGAGCTCCGTTTTCTCTCTAAACTATTAGAAGGGTGTAGACCAAACTTAACAGTTGTCTTCTGGTGCTAAGCAATAGAGCTGCTGCATGTCTTCTCGGCGTTTTCTTAGTCGCTGGCCTCAAAGGCAATTAGATTTGTCTGAACTGGGCCTAACTGAGACGAAAGTGTTATAGGCAGAGGAAAGGAACAAAGGGTAATCCATTGACGGTTCATTAGCTAGGGAGAAATCCCCTCCAACCCATTATCAGTCCATGCACTCCACTTCGACTTAATTCCACTCGCTCACTCCATAAGAGGTCCCAGACAATCCGTCCCCGGCTATTTTTGTACCCGAGCCATATCATTTTAACGTTTGCTATATAAAGTATCTCCATTCCTCACAAGACCAGCACGCGTGCAGACACAGGGTCAGGCCTGACGAAACTGGGTTTCCTGATATGACATATAATAGGTTTATTTAGAATACTGTACTTTTTATCGGGTTCATTTCGTCGCTGTTCTTTCTTTCAGGATGAGGTCTTGATGACAACAATTTCATATCTTCTTCTGTTGGTGTCCTAAAATTACAAAATGATGAGGCTTACTATATATATATGCAGCCTGACGAAAAGCGGAATTATTAGAAAAAGTTTTGCAGATTGGAGGGGACAGCGCCGAGTACATTATATAACGACCATGCACGCTTACGCGCAAAATCTGCCGATTACGCGAAAACCCAAGTCGAGCTTAGGGATGGTGCAATAATTATCAGGAGGGGGGGCGAGAAACCAGAGGGGGGCATTACATAAAAATATTGCCAAGATAGGGGGGGCTCCAAGTAAAGTTACTTAAGCATGACAATAAAAAAGGTATTTTTTAAGGTATTTACTTAAAGTAGAGGCAGGGGGAATATTAATTGCAGCATAACAGGAGGGGTTGAACAAATTTTTTTGAGGGGTTTTGGAGGGGGGCCCAGTCTAAGTTTTTGCTAGATACTCTGGTTTTTCGCCCCCCTCCTGATAATTATTACACCATCCCTTATACGATGTGAAGGGCTGCTTCAGTAGCGCCGCATGCCCAAATTTTTTGTTTGGAGGATCATTCAAGTAAGGCTTTCGGGTCGATCATGCTATGCTTGTTGTCTCATTTGCATACAACTGTAATAACAGCTATTGCGTAGCCTCATTTTTATGAAGTATGCATGTTTATCGACAAATCGGACAGGCCTTTACACGAAGTGACCTGTGCACCTGAAACCGAGCCAGGGAACGCCCTGTGCGTGTTGAAATGAGAAGCTGCCTCAGTTCATATGTGTTGCAGCCATCCATTCTGATTGCTCATTTGAAAGTATTTACCAAGTATTTACGAACAGCCCAGTTTTCTCCTTCTGAAATATATCCATACCATCACCCATCTGAAAGTAAATCCAACCATTTAGGAATATAATCGGTCCTTATTCATCACCTGGAAGGAGGGACGAGGAGGAGGGGGGTGCTTCTTAGTGATACCCCTTTCATATCTCGTGTTAAGTTTTAGCTGATCCGATCGATTAATTGCCCTCCGATTACCCAAGAAATTAAAGCATGCATCATCCCCTCTAGCCCCCATACGATAACAAATAATATTAAAATGTCCATTTAAAGTGCCTATGACGCCTAACAGAAAATAGCTCAATGTTTTCAGTACTGATTCTACATCAAGTTTATAGTTAAATCGTAATATTTTTTTATATGCTTTGAGTGATGCATCTTGGAGATATCAAGGTTTATACTTCCAATATGTTAATGTGACTTCATTGGAGGCATCATTCAATATACAAACCTTTTTCTAGGGCAGTAAACCATCATCAAAGTACCACCATTGTTTTACTAGGATTTATAGAAAGGTTGTAGAAAGTTTTTTTTCTCATAGAAATAAGTGTTTCAATTTACAAATGAAGAAAAATAAACTCAAATACCTCCGATGATGTCACAGCATTAACATATTGGAAGTATAAACCTTGGTATCTCCAAGATGCATCACTCAATGCATATAAAAAATATTACGATTCACCTATAAACTTGATGTAGAATCAGTACTGAAAACATTGAGCTATACTATTTTCTGTTAGGCGTCATAGGCAATTTAATTTATCAAAAAACAATTTCAACTATAAACTCCCAAAACCTTTACGAGCCAGCCGCGATTCCTGGCATTTGCTCAAACCGGTGCAATGAAGAACAGTGATTCCGGTAAAACCCGCTGGTAGCCAGGGCGGGCAAGTGGTGATAGGCTGTACTGATGTAGAGTATGCCATCATGGATCAGTTGATGAGGCATCAGGAGGCAACTGAAGTTAACGGGGAATGCTTTGCCTGGATTCCCTATTGTCCCCTCCACCCTGGCCTCCCGTTTTAACAGGACTCCGGCCAATGTCTCTCCGGATCAATACCATTGTTCCGCCTTAGAACAATAGACCTCCATTGTTCCCAAATCTTAATCAGCCGATCCGTGGAACAATTTTTGGTATGAATATATTACTATCACCGTGATTTGCCACATAAGTTGTACGTCACAACGAGCTCTAACGTCCCACTTCACTGTATCCTAATAGACATGGAAATGAAAAATATAATTCAAGCTAATACTAGTTATATTGCGCAGCACATCAAATGAAACTAAGCCGCCGGAATCAACTAAGAAGTGTATCTGATAAGCCGAAGCCGCGCGAGCCGGACCATGGTGTAAGGAACATATACTGCTGCACTTTAGAGTCTTTTTCGTATGAGTGGGAAACAACTACGGTCCGTGCTGCAGCCGTATCGTAACCTTATCGTAATTCTCTATTCTGATTTGTTGTTAATTTTTACCTCTTCTCTGTGATTGGATGATGTGTCGCTAAAACAATTCTTCGCAGGTAGCGCCGTATCGCAAGTATGACCTCTGATTGGATGAACTAGGCCGACTTGCCGTATCTTACTTCTAAGGTTCGATTCCGGATTGGATGAATGCGGTACTTTTTCCGTATCGCGCAATCCTTGTCGTAAGTTGGATTCCTTGATTGGATGAACACGTCAAATCCGTATCGTAGCCGCACTATACCGTAAGCCGTAATCGTAAGTTTGCCAATCATATGAAAACGACTCTATATAACACGGATCGATCAGTCCGTACCCGCAAGAATAATTCTTTTGAAGATGCTTGCTTGTAGAGACCATGGTCTTTTGTGGAATTTCAAGACCTCGATTTCTCTTAGCTTTAACTTGGGCTTCAATTCCCAATTTCCGAGCATTCCATGCAGTAATAAGCCCTAAAGGACCAGATCTGGGGGTTGGTTCACTGCGGCCAGTCCTCGAACCCTACCTTCGATCTCCGAGATACGGTAACTATAAAGGCCCAGGTCAGACGCCGTAATCATTACGGCACACGAGCCGAACCCATTGACAATGGGTATTTATAAAGTGGTCAACGCCTTCACCGAGAGATATTATTTCGACTGATTTCGGGGAAAGATTTTTTGAAGACTACACTTACAAGTTTAGGATTCCTTGTTGCCTGTTTAACACTGTTTGCCGCTTTTTCTGGTAATGACGTTTGCGGATCACCTGAAAAACTTGGCAATACATCGAACAAAACAAAGCACTGAATTAAAACACTTATCGGCTGAATCAGGCAGTATCACTGCACGACAGGAATACTATATAGTTGAAATGGCTATCTATCGATTACCGTAGAAGAGTTCCTTGTTAGTAACCTTTTTTGATAGAGCACTCAAAGTTGAATTTCCTCTTGCTTTTCTTCAGTTACCTTCCACTTTCGACGCGGTTTTTTCTGCCTTGGTCTTCATTTTGAAAATGAGCTGATACTGATGTTTCAACGCTCTTGGAACAATGCAGTACGCGTTTTCAAAGCGCGCGCGCGCTCTTCAAACGAAGCCAACATAAAACACGCGTTCCAGGGTAATTTTCCCGGTGGGTTCTTGGGTTGAACTTCCCCAACTACAGCAAACTGAGAGCATTTCATTAGCGCATGTCAACCGCTTCAAGGACTTCCCAAGGTGAATAAAACTATAGAGATCAACAAGAAAACCATACTTTTTGAAAACACTTTTATTTGAGACTGCAAATAACGCTATAAAAACAATTAAGTCTTTCCAGTTTCACCTGCTCCGTGATAAGTGACACTCTTCCAAGACAGCATACACCGTTTACGAGCTTATTATTTAAAAATAAACTCTGCTACGACATTCTAACTCTGATTCTACTATAAACCGCGCGCAAGACAGACAGACCACTCTAATGACTACTTGATGCTTGTATTGTGCCGGTACTATCTCATTTATCTAGCTATATTAATTTCCGTGTACGAAACAAGTGATAGAAGAAACCCAATGCCGTCCAAGTCTTCCAAGAACGCTCTTTCACTGATTCCTACACTGGATTTTTTTTATTAATTTGCGCAAACAAAATGTGTATCAATTCACATATACGGAATGCACCTGATTCCTGTTTAAGGCTCTGGCATCGTTTTAGATTGAAAAAATGTGCTCAAAATCGATATTTTTCTTAATCTTGATTATACAACCTTTAAAACGATATATAGTTTGTTAGGGTTTTGATGAAAATGTTACGTACAGAAAGTTTTAAATGAAACATACTGCTGAAGGTCTCCCGTAACCTTAAGTCCGACATTAATTGAATAAAATACTTTGAACAAAAATTCATACTCACCTTTAGAGCAGATTTTGTATATATGAAAAATTACATCATGAAATAATTTCGCATTAACCAGTTACTGGTCCGCATCCAATCAAAATGCTTACGGATGCGTCGCCACAGATACGGCATAATCATACCGAAAGCTTCATAGTCTCCCTCGCAGCCGTTACTAGATTAGGTTGGGTCCCAGTTTCTCTCGGGCCCTCTCCACTGAGGGCCCGAGAGAAACGGGGATCGAAACTAATAACGGCTGTGAGGGAGACTATAAGTTTCACAGTTCAACAAAATCTGCTCTACTCTGGATACATTACCTGCATTCGGCTGACTTAGCCATTGTTTCCTCGATTTCCATGTACGAGTAGTAGTTTGACGGCTGTGTTAGGAAAATCTTCGCAAATTTATCTTCATATTTTTCTCGACAGGGGTATGGCATTAACAATAAGCTATCATTAGTATTATCAATAGTTTTCACTATCCTTCCGTTTGAAAGAACAGCTCAACCTCCATGAAAAACAGTAATTTAGTATCAACTGAATTTATATATTACGTTTGCGGTTTGGTTACTAGTATAAGCATTATTGCGGATTAGTTAAGGGTTATTTAAGTTCAAAGTCAGTTTCTCAAGTCAGTCGAAACTTTTAAAAGGGGATTTCTGCCATTTTCTTTATAACCGCAGTTTTTGATGAAGTGCGACCCGCAAAGTTTGGTGTCTCGTTTGCAAACTGGCATTGCATTTCGAAGGCCCTCAATCAAAGAACTAATAAAACTATTTCATTTTTGGGAGAACATTTTTAGATTGAAGAAAAAATTTTAACCCTCTAAAATCTTTCATAACTCTTAAATTTCTCTCCTAAAAGTACTTTTTCTAGTTTTAATAGTTCTTTGCTTGACAGTCGTCGAACTGCTCGTTTCCAAAGAGACATCAAACTTCGCGGTTCGCACTTCATCGATAACGGTAATAAATGTCGACTTTGATCTTCCCAAAAGTTAAGGCTGGGAACGTACACGACCCTGAACTAATACCAAGCATTATTGTACCGAAAGACAAGCTATGGGACCCCGAATTACTAAAAGTAGGTATAAATTTCGAGCGCGAAAATTTGCAGCTAGCATCGAAAGCCCGAAGCGGATTTAAGCAAAGAGAGAGACATGTACAGATATTACCTCTGGTACACTGTTGACCGTTTCTTCAGTCTTCTCTCTTCACAATCTTCTATCTTCTTATTTATCTCTTTATCTTCTTTTTTCACTTTGCCGGTTTGGTCAAAATAATTCAACTTTCAGAAGAGCTTGCGTCTTAATTCAGAACGGTTTTGAATGCCATTTTCTTCATGAATTGTGATTAACAAGATGCGTATTTTCAAATCTTCAGACCACAAAATCGAAGGTCTTCATACTTGTTTTTAGATTATCAATTTTTATCTTCTTTCTTGAAATACTTGATTAAACCCATTCTTCAACTATTCTTCATATTCTTCACTTTATTATCTTCATTTTTTGCATTATACCTGTATGCAAAAGCGAAAAAGAGGTAAAACTATTAACTAGGTTTAACTACAAGCTCAAAATGTATCTTCAAAGTGATCAGGATTACAGCTAATCAACCTTAGATATACTGCTTTAAGTATGAAATAAAAAGGAATAGATGGAACAGATGGATGAAACCAGGAATGAAAGGGAAAGAATAGGTTTCTAAATTGCTTGGGACAATCAATTTGTCTTAAAAGTTACACACATTTGAGCAAACAAAATTTAACAAAAAACCAAAACCAAAAATTCACATTCTTAAAAACTAAATAGATGGCAAGCCAAGTTAGAGGATAGCTGTGTCAAAGCTACATGTTTGGTAGTCCTAATCTATCTAGTACAAAGAAGATCACTTTACTGTCTAATGGCTGCTCCCTCAGTAACGTCCTGAAAAAGGAAAGGAAAAATGCTTGTTCAAATCAAAATAACTGAATGAAACACACTAGGGTGTTCTTTGATTCTAGTTTTTCCATATCATACAGAAAAATCTTATAGTGTATAAAAAAAAGTTGGTATTGCAAGTGTTATGACAATCATGTAAAATCTGTTATTTGAAGAAGCTTGGCAATGTTTGGTCAGGTCAGGATTGAAACTCGTCTTCTGTGCCAGACGTGCATTATGATAGCAGCTAAATTTGACTTGGCCAGTGATCAAGATTTGAAAGAAATTCAATGTCTCAGGCATAACACAGACATACAATATTCTGAATCAATATTAGTACTTGGAAAATGCCATGCACTCCACAAATATCTAGAATCATGTAGAACCAGTTTCTGCAAGTTGTGTCCAAGACCTTGATGGGATGCCATACAAACAACCCATTAAAGTGTGGAGGGGCTAATATAGCAATTTTAAATTTCTAAAATTTAACTTTTTGTCCTTTATGTGTGTTTTTTTAACTTAATGTGTCATTCTTATAAAAAGTTGGTTCTGCATCCCTACAACACTTTGATACATACCCAATACAATTGTAGGACATCTAGTTTTCACACAATAGTAGAAATTAAAATCAACATAAAACCAATAAATGAAGAATAAATATTTTTTATAACATCATTCACTAATAGTTACACTTACTTGGAGAGTATGAGCGAGATCTTGAGCGGTATCGTCTCTCATAGCGATCACTGCGATATTCATCACGGTCCCTGTTGTCCTCTCTGTAGTCATCTCGCCTACGTTTGTAATCACGATGCCTTTGCAAGAAAGCAATAATATTGAATTAGTGACTGATCATATGTGAATAGTGAATAGTGTCAGTATGACTTACTGTGATGGTTTTCCCATGTAGATTCCTGGTGTAGGAGTATGTGCTCTCTTGGTGATAGAAAAATCCACTCTTATCCTCCTGCCATCAAGTTCAATGCCAGACATTCTTTCCTTAGCCTAAAGGAAATAATAACAAGATTTGTCTTCAAAATAATTCAGACTTTCTTGAGGAAGGCTAAAAAGAAAAAAAATAACTACATGTTCAGATTGCTTCTATTTGCTCAATCTTACAGTAGCTAAACAGCAAGAGGGCTATCAGGCCTAAGCCAAACCTGGAGGACCAGGGGACCACTGTTTGTTTGGTTCTTGCCCTTCAACTTGTTCATAATGGGTGTAGCTGACAGGATCAAGACTACCGTAATAACAGGGCAATGACTTAGGCACCAGAAGTGGGGAGGGGAGGACAACGACAAGGACAAGGAGGAGGAAAGAATGACCAAAAACCACATGGGACAAGGAAGTGATTGGACCAGAAGAGATGGAGAGAATTTGTGGAGGTCATATGTGCCACGAGGCATGGAGGAGATAGGTAATACACTGCTCTCACTCTGTATGAAATAAAACAAATACTAATTACTTACCACTTCTGCATCTTCGGTGTACTCATAGTACACAAATCCAAAACCTCTTGAACGGCCAGTCTTTAATACAAGTAAACAAAAATGATAAATATATAAATGTCACACTATCTGTCCAGCATTAACTGGTTACTTGTCAATTATAATAAACTTATAGTGCTTGAAAATTTGATTCTTTCTTCAACAACTACAAGCACAAGCTGAAAACATCTGGTGTGCTATATATACTGTATGTTGTATGTGAGTAGAGTTGTTGGTTGGCTCTCTCCTGTGCTTCAGAGGTTTTTCAAATTTTATAAACTTAGCTCTACAATGAACATAATTCATGCACTGATTTTATTGACTGTTCCTTACCTGGTGATCATACACAATGTTTATGTCTTCTACTGGTCCATACTTTTCAAATAATGGTCTAATATCTCTCTCTGTAGTGTAAAGACTCAGGCCAAAAACTCCAAGACACCTACTGGGCTGTGGTTCTTCCTGAAAAAATGGAAATTTATGGTTATTGAAATGTTTCTGTAATAACTGAACCTATTCTAATATTTACAAATGACAATGCAATTTCCAAGTAAAAATGAAAAACTATTTTACACTTAATAAATGATTTATAACACCTACCCTGTTGCCTTGATGCCTCTTCCTGTTTGACAGAGGCGATCTTGAATGGTCCCTGTGTGAAACAAGAAAGAACAGCTAAGATATACAAACGTGTACACTTGACTTAAATATTTTAGGAAGGCATCAAAAGCAAGGCTTATTTTTCATTTTTATAATTAACAGCTTCTAAAGAATATCAAAATACCTTCTTCTGTAAGGGCTTGGAGAGCGAGAACGTGAGTAAGAGTAAGACCTGTTGCGTCTTCTCTCTCTTGACTTTGAACGCTTTCCATGGCTGTAAGAACGAGACCTGGAGTGACTTCTGGAGTAGGATCTAGAATGCTTTGACCTGGAGCGTGACCTTGAGGAGTGTCTAGAAGAGCCAGATCTGGATCTAGACCTTGATCTTGACCTAGATCGCGAGGCAGATCGAGACCTTGAACGATCTTCACTTCTGGATGGACTCTCTTCCTGCGATTAAAAGATTTTGAGATATTATATAACTTCTAAATACTCACTGAAATTAGTTTTTCACCTTTGTCAATTAAATGTGATCAGCAGGTTTTGACCAGAAGCAGTGAAAATCCAATGAATAACTCTAATCGTCAAATGCAATGCTATGTACATTTCCAACCAATGTCCTTCATATTTCGATATAACGTAGAAACTTTTAACGCACAAAGTACTATGTGTAAAGGAGCAACCACAATATTAGCCCAAACATGTGAAATCTTTAAAAATGCAGTCGCAGTAAAAATTATTTTTCGTCAAAGTGAAAGCTAAGCTAATAAATCCATGTTGTATAAAGCAACTTTATTCAATTTACAAGATTAAGAGAGATGGAAGAATTATTAAAAGAAGCAAAAAAACAATATTCTTTTCATTAAAAGATGTAAAAGATATGAGTAAAATTGCATTACAAATGTAAAATAGTAAAATAACATCTGCACGCTCTAAAGGTTTTGGCGTTGCAGGAGAGCGTTGAATTGTTAGACAATATATTCAAATAAAAACTGCATTTTATGCCAATAAATACTAAAACTATATTCCATTCTTGCTCACAATACAGAAATATAGTACCCTTTGTGATAAAGAGCTGTGTAGGAGTTATTTATTAGGCTAAATAACACGAAAAATCAAGCTAAAAAGCACGTGAATAAAAATGGCGTCCTTTTGTGGCCACCAGTTTTCGGTGAATTGAGTCTTTTTACATCTATTTATCAAAAATCTTTGGATATGTGGATGTGAAGTAGTTCCTTACCCTTTCATCGGCAGCACTTTGATGGTTTGAATCGCTCATGGTAGTTCTAAAAACGTTTAGAGAACCTCCTAATCACAAACAAACGACTCTCCACTCGATCTCTTCTTCGAAAGCTAAACGAACTAACCTTCCCAAGATGCTTTGGGAGGTTGCCAACCCGCTAAAACCAAAACACAGGGAACCCATCTGTCGTTTCAGCCATTTGCTATCATCTTTGTCTCCTTCGCAGCCGTTATCAGTCTAGCTCCCATTCCTGCGGTCCACTAGACTAAAAACGGCTGCGAAGGAGACTACTATCATCTGGGAAAAAAAAATTATTTCACAGGTTTTACCATAACATTTCTTTGTTGAGTAATTTTTGAAAGCATTGATTAGTAGTTGAGTCAGGGCTGGTGATTTTGTCAACTCATGCATTGCGTACTGGGTTCGCCGCTCAGCTGGAAGGGACTGGTCATAAATTACAGGGAGGATAAAAGCTGGGGCTGGTCAAATTTTCACCTTTTTAAAGGGGTGGGCTCGATGGCTAGAAAATTGAACATCTAGGAGTGTGGGTCAAAAAAGTGTGCTTTGAAACTGAGGTGGGTCATTATTTTTTCGTCCTTATTTTGTGATGGGTGAAACAAAAAATGCTGATTCAATTTCAGTTTTTACCCCCTTTATTTTATGACCAGTCCCTAAAAGAACCGTTACATTGGTTACATCAATTTGCAGATCTAAGATGATTTAAAGAGGGGTTGGCTGGCAAGAGTTCGAAACTGATATTCAATTTATTTACAAGACTGAGTACAAGTAAGTATCATTTATTTCCTCATTCTTTATTTCTGATTCGATTTTACAGGGCTGTAACCAATGGAGGTGCACATTCACCCCCCCTCATGAAACCGTAAACTTTTTCCATATTGCTTATTAAGATGTGACTTATTGCAGTGAGTATTTCTGGCTACGGCCCTGTTTTGTCTGTATCGCGTTTTATATCTTACCTAACTAGAAGGTGTATTATCTATCAACTTTTTTTCAAATTATCCTAGCTTAGAACTTTAAACAATCAACTCTTTATTCTTCAATTAGTAAATATCAAATTCCTAAATAGCGATTTCGTTGTGATGCCTGGCGTCGCATAAAATATTTATAGATAATCTACGAAAATTGTTACGTCATTACTTTACTGCCACAAGCTTTATTCCAAGAAAAGGTGCTAATATAGACCATTTTTAGAATTTACTGATCAGGATGCATTCTGGTGTAGTTGAGTGGGGAACATAGGTACTGACTCACAACACGTGCACGGTACGTTTTAACTTTGAAAAATTCACCACTTTCCAATCATCTTTTCACTGGTCAAACACAAACCATTCAATCGAGGCTACAAGGTTCAAATTTGACTTTTGAAACTATCCTGCGAATGCTCAGTCTGTGATTGATCAATAAACCGATGTATGGAAAGTAATGAATAGCTTCCCATTGTCTTGAAGTACAATATCAATCCAACCAACGCATAGTTACGGCACGGCTACGATGGACAAACGTTTTTTTTTACATGCACCAGGTCTAAGAAAGATATTTTCATTTTTCAGCAATCTGTGTCTGTTCTCTGTCCGACGAAGCAACACTATGGGGGTAAAACAATGAATTCTGGAAACAAGCTAGACCAGAATGCACCATGCTATATCATCAGAAAATGTGCATCAAAGCTCACAAAGCACTACTCTGGGAAAGTGAGTCTAGTAAAAATGAAACAGGGAAATCAAAGAAACTATCAGAAAAGATACGTACTCTGGTATTTTCTTCTGCTGAAATACTTACGTATTATAGCAAATTCAGAGAAAAAAGTGCCAGATGATTTTTTTAGAGGAGCCCAATCAGCGTAAGGACTCACTTTCCCATTATGCATTGTGGTAGAATTTTGAGCTCATGCACATTGGCTATTGTATCTGACTTATGAATAAAGTATTATTGGGTAAAGGGTGTTTGTTCAGTAAATGCACCATTCTTGAGTGACGGAAGGGCTATTTCCTGGATTGAAGAGGCATCTGGATCTTTGTAGCAATAATAGTGTTTGATCTCTCCGCTTGGATAATAAGCAAAGGCACTGTGAATGAAGAAACGTTTGACTCATGTTACACCTTTTGCTGTTCATGGACCTCCATTTTCCAGGTTCCTTATATTTGCAAGATGTGACTCACGGTATGACATTGACTCAATTATCTTCTTACCAATGCAAGAGGACTTTGCAATCATTTTATCCTCATAAATTTATCAACTTATTTTATGCATCAAAACCGTCATCAAAGTCCATTATTCAGAATACACTCCACATACTTAGATGGTCATCAAAAATTTCCATTTTTTGGGTCCACATTTTGAAAAGAATGTTCAAGTCCAATAAAACCTACTAGGAACCCCTCTATAAACTGTCTCTTGTTCTTGAAATAAAAGCCCTGAGGATGAAAGAAAAAGTATCACAAATATCCAGTATCATAGCTTACCTGTTGCCTATTCTCTTATGACATTCTCGACACACCCTCTCCTCTGTTAGAAGTATCTTACGCGCCTGGTAAAACATACGTTGCTCCTGAACCTGAAACAATCAAAGCAACGTTAGTTAAAGAGGGCAGTTTGGTATTTTACACATACTTCTCGCGTTCGATGCAAACCGCTGTTTTTGAAGACTCATCAGTTTTCTCAGGCTTAGCGTCGATTATAAGTCAGCTATGCCAGGACATTATTGAAAGTCTGTGGGATTTCAAAACATTGGTATTGTTCAACTTGCATCGGCATTCTTTACATTACAGTTAAGAAGGACTTTTAAGGGCCAGGTCAGACGCCGCAATTCACATGAGCCAAAGTGATAAGTGATGTCTTTGAATAGCTAATTTACACACGAAGTTAAGTCTTAGCAAATCTTCAAAAAAACAGCGATTTGCCTCGGACGCGAAACTGGTGTATAGAGTCTTCGCACCATCACGTGATGGCAGCCATGACAGGAGGCACAACAATAGAGTCTTTTTCTCCTGAGAAACTGAATTCTTTCTAATTAAAAGCAGACTTTTCAATAGACCCATTTCACTAATTCCCGAACTGGAGGACAAAACAATAACCATTTTTCCAGCAGAGAATTGAAGACTATTATCATGTAAAAAATTCATTGCTTTGTCCTCCAGTACGTTACAATGTTTTCCCATTTCAGACCACGTGTCATTCCCATTTCCGACCACGTGTCATTCATGGCTGCCATCACATGATTGTGCAAAAATCATTCCCATTTTTAATTTATCTCAATGTTAGTGTGCCTTAGTTTTAACAGACCTGTAAATGTTCTGCATAAAGCAAGCTCCGTAGAACTTGACTTCGTTTCCTCTTTATTTCCTTTCCCTCCAAGACGTCCATTAGAAAATCATAAACTTCTCTTACTTCAATGTTGGACGGAAGCAGCTCTAAAGCCTGTTGACAGTAATAAATATATCAGTAATGTACTGAGGTAACCAGGAATTCCCCTCTCGGAAACTCGAAGACTACAATCGACAAATACATTCCTTGAGACCCTTACAACACAGGAAACCCAATCCCTATATGATTTCCACAAGATTCCAAATTAAGCATGAGGGTCTCATTGATCGCCGATTGTAGTCGCTATAGACGTATTTGAGCATAAAACGTGGTTCGCAATGCCGCTTAGAGATGGCGCGCAATTTACAACTTTGAGACTGATTAGTGAGTCATTCTCCATGGGTTATTCTGCCAAGCATCGACACTGTGGGAGGATGATACTACAGCCCATCCTCGATGAGTCTTTTACGTCCGCCATATTTTGTGCAATAGAGTGATTTAGCATCAAGACGCGACGTAGGGTGACGTTCTCGGGAGGACGCCATTAGGAACATTCTCACGTCTTTTTTTGTGGAGGGGGGGGAGGGTGTCCGCTCCTGCAAAAGAGACCTAAGCAAACCCTCAGTACACACAAAACTAAGAACTTTACCTTAGCAGTGCTTATCTTTTGGTGGTGTTCCTTCAGCACATTCAAAGCCGCTGGGATATTCGGTTCGGCAGGAGTGTCTTTAACATCACTTGGTTCAAGGTATAACCTCAGTAACGATACATAAACCTGGAGATCAATAAGGTTTACTGTCAATAGACCGACATGACCGATCACTTGGTTCAAGGTATAACCTCAGTAACGATACATAAACCTGGAGATCAATAAGGTTTACTGTCAATAGACCGACATGACCGATCCCGCATTTATTGTTCTACTTCCCTAATTACTGTTGCTACGTTGGACAAGTTAAAATGGATTGTCGATATACTGCTCGAAACATCTTGGAAACAACATTCTATACCATCATACGATCCCTATGCCCGTCAAATCTGTTTTGGATTAGACGTGAATGTTGAGCTTACGAGGTACTTACATCGCTGCTTCCTTCTCGTTCTTCAGAGTAAGTTCGCTGACAGTACCTGCAACGTGATGAGCAACTTAATAAACTTCACCAAGAAATAAAATATAATTTACGTTTGGCGTAATGTTTTTCCATTTTTATTTATTTTATTTTTTATTTCAAACGTGCCATTCTCTTTCGAGAATAAGATTATTTGTTCGAGTCAAACCCATATTCATGTGTCTTGTCATGCACAACCATTAAACAAAGAAATGATACTCTAGTGAATGATACGCAGTCTGTGTTATAAAAAAACATTACGCCCAAGGTAAAGAGGTTTATTCCGAGACTAAATTTGCAAAAAAGAAATGATTGCTTACTCTTCTGCCAGTTTTGCATCGTTTAAAATATGAATGTAGATAGACAGGGCTTCCTCATGCCGCCCAACACGACCAAGTAGCAGAGCACGTTCGTAATAAAATGCTGAGGAAATATAAAAATATAATGCTGAACATTAGCGAAACTAATAAGATTTAGGCGTAAGTATATCAAAGGTGCAAAATGCATTAGAAGAAAATTTCCCTTTTCGCGTGGTAATGTTGGTGCTATATCCCTTTTCTGAGTACATGGTACATGATCAATCTCTTATACACTCATCTCATGCCTCATATGTTGTTGTTTGATTTCAAAACAGGGCTATCCCAGAAAACAGTCAACGCCTTCCAAAACAGAAGCCTGTTTGTTCTTATCCATCTTGAAGTGACAGTTTGCATCCTTTGAGATTCACTCTAGTGCTTCTTGTCTGGACCGACTCGTGATGCAGCCGTAACTTTGAATACGCGCTGAGATATTTATTATTCGCTCACGAGAGATCGAGTTCATTGTGAGAGGAGATTTCGTGTGAGTGAAGAATGCCGTCACTAGGCGTCACGGCACGGCGCGCACTTACACGGTCACGGCAAGGTGCATTCCATGACGTGAGTTTTTTTTAAATCTTCTAAATACATACATTCTTGGAAATGAGTAAGCAATGTTTCTGCCTGGTAGTGTTTTGATGTTTCAAGAAGGAAGAGTAATCGTCCACGTAGTTCACCTAGTTCTCCAGGCTCACTGCCAGGAGGAGCAGGTTTCTCTCCTGATAAGGAATAACGATAAGTGTCAGGTATGATTAAGTGACTATCTAACACCAGAATTCCAATTGACTCGCTAAACGTAGTTAAACATAATGTTAACGTCATTGATTAATGTAATTTGAGAATGTAAGAGAGAGATCCAGAGAGATGTACGTCAGTACGAGAAGGCAAAGAAATAAAACAATTTTTAATGTACACAATCCGTGGACATCAGTAACAATCAAGCAAAGCACACGCTTAGAAACAGCCACGCCCTTTGACTAACCTTTGAGTCAAAACAAAAGAAATAGGCCTTTATGTCCCGAATTCGCTTGAATGATTAGTAACAATGGTTCCAAATCGAGACTGAACTAGATTCTTTTATTTATCAAGGGTTATCTTGAATTAATAAATTTTACACCGTAGTGAATAGAAGAGCT
>OCZR010015013.1:0-13313 GCA_900234385.1 Anemonia viridis
TCTACCGTAAAAACATCGTGCTTGGGAAGTTTTTCATCAAGCCTTCTGCATATGCATGGCAAAAAATTAACACGCGATCTCAATCCTTGCACAATCTTTCAAGAACTACAAATTCCGAAAATTGAATTTCAGTCACTCAAAGCCCGTCTAATGGAAATGTTGATTACTCTACACTGCCTTCAAAAACAAACCACGCGTTTTCAAGTATCAAGAATGGTTCCAAAACTTGCTTGCCTCTCAAGCATTGTCTTTCGAATTCCCTAGAGATTTATTTGTCAGTTTTAATTGTTCACGTCAAACAAAGTAACGGCGCTTTTTCCATTCGGTTTTGTTGGCCTTTACGGGTCGACATACAAAATATATGCCTCCCCCCCACAACATCCGGGTCCTGTCATGAAAGGCGAGCGGTGATTGGTTGATTCGAGGCCCGTAACGTGGTCGTCAGTGAAAGCATGATATTCGTCGAAGAGCTTTCACAGAACCAACTCTGGCATATTCACTCACAAGGAATTTTGACTCGACTTTATTTCCTTCCGCGGACTTTGTAAACTGCATGCTGTTTAGGTTAGTTTTGTGTTTTCTTCATTGGCCATGTTTTAATCGTGTTGTTGACCTGGAATGACATCAATTATTGCACTTGGATCGCTCGTGTAAGCCAGCCAAAATATCGTCGTTATTTCCCTCATTTCGCTTTTGTTCTGACATTGACGTTGCAAGTCAGCGTGGTTTGAGCCTTACTCACTGCATGTTTAGGTCTTCATGGCAAGTCCTCGTATTTTACTGGCTCCCACGAGACTTTCAGCTCAATTTGTTTTGATCCTGGACTCCAGACACCAATTTGCACATTTGAATCATTTGTAGGCCGAGTTTTATTTTGTTGTGTTACAAAGTGAAGGGTTATTCACCTGGCATTACTGTTGGTCAGAGTTATGTTATGTCCGATTCCTCTTGCTAGTCTTCACCGATCGCAGTATATTTGACCTTGTATACGACTAGACTTGCCAAGAAAACGGTAAAGTATGAAATCGGGAATCCAAATTGAAGTAGTTTGAAGTTTTTTAAACCGAAATAGAATTTAGTGAAGCGAGTTTCGGTAGGACCGTTTGGGAGTGGGGCTCGCTACTACCAAGGACCATCTCGCTCGAAGCACGATCACAAATTTCGTAATTTGCCATCGCAACTTCTTTCTGTCTTAGAATTTAGCCTCTGCCTTCTACCTTTGGCTTTACTGTGATAGAATTTGAGCACTTCTAGATGATTACCGAAGCCTTCCAATTGAAGAATATCTAGAATTCCGAAGCACTCGAAGACATTCGGTTGGTAGTCGTTACGTCCATGTAAAACATGGCTCAGAAGCTGAAAGCCATTCATTATTTCTTCTCCGTCCTGCACATGTGTCGTGGGGTTGGAAATGTTCACATTTCAACCACGAATTTTCTCCTTTTTCACCATATTTACATATCATATTACCATTAATTGATTGAGTTTGGTAGTTTTTTGTAGGATTAGTTGTGTAGTACTTAACCGATTCTCTCTTTTTTTTGACCTTCATTTCATTATAGGTGAGCGAACAAAGACTTCACTACAGTTCAACAAGTACGTTGCTTTTGATGGCCTGTCAACGAAAGGCAAAGCCAATGACAATTTAAAAATGAGTATATGTTAATATTAGAACTTGTCGAAGTATTGTGGAGGGACTTAGAAGCGCTAACGATCTTTGAAAGTTCGTTTGAGCGCTTGGAAAGCGGCGAGTGTTATCTGCCATGGCAGATCCGTACTTGGGGATGTTTGAATCGGGAAGTTCTCCTGTAGAGGACATGACTGCCTTACAGGGCTCTCCTTACGGGTCATTCGGGAATCAGACCCCTCAGTCTTCCGAGAGAATGCAACATGGTGGATCATTTTCTTCTTTTCCGAACCAAAGTCAAGGATCGACGGAGGGGAATCAACAGGCACAGCTTCAACACTTCGTGGACCCTTCAGCCATGTCCGCTACACAAGGTGGTTTTATTAAGACTTCACAAAAATTGCAACATTTCAATGATCCGTTGCTTTCTTCATCATCTGGTCAACCTTATACGGCAATGCAGGGAGAACAACAGCAACAATTTACTCAAATAACGGCTCGTCCGGCACAGCAGTTTGGCCCTCGGCCATCACAGATGAACGTAACATGGCGTGGACCCCAACAACCTCCATCTTCAACGTACCCCTTTATGGATCAAACACGGCCTCCTTCGTCAATGCAACAAGGCCAGTTCAGAGGGATGTTTGATTATGGTTATCCCCGTGCCAATTCTCCTCGTCTTCAGCATTTTACTGATCAGCAAGGTTTAAATAATGTTAATATGTCTGCTGTGTCACAGGCTTCTCGACTTGGACAACAACAAGTGCCGTCACCGAACTCCAATTTGGGGTTCTCGTCACCGTCACCTGAACGGTCTAACTCTAAACAGCAGCAACAGGAGAATCCACAATCTCAATTAAGACATTATCCCAATATGATGGACTTAAATCAACCACAAGAAATTCCAAGCCAGAGTGGTATCATGCCAAACCACCCCTCATCTGTTTCAGGTGTCAAGGAAGGGGTCCAAGGTAAACCTGGACAAAACTTTCCACAATTTTATGGCATGAAAAGTAACAACATGGCCATGCCACAAGGCTCGCCGGGAAATAGTAACATGGATCCTTCCATGTTTAATTCTTTTAATAATCCACAAATGCAAGGGATGGAAAGATTTATGGGAATGGAAAGTAATACGGACCCAATGGCCCAGGGGACGGGTTACCAATATCCTCCTGGGTACAGAATGACAGGTCCACAAGAAATGACACAATTAAAGACTTCGTCACTGTTGATGCAAATGCAAAGACACCAGCAACAGATACAACAGTTGAGGGACATGCCTCAGCAGCCTCCGGTACAAGCACAAATACAACAGCTTCAACATCAGTTCCAGCAACTTTGTCATGTCTATATGATGCAGCAGCAACGCTTGCAACAAAATTATCAAATGCAGTCTCAGAATCAAATGAATTACATCCGGCAACAACAACAAGAAAAAGCTAATAGAATAGCAGTAGAAGCCATGGCTAAGTCTGCTTTTCAGAATGAAGCCAGTGCCATGATGCCACAGTTTCCTGCATTTCCTTCTCACCTGAACAGAACAAAGCCTGGTAAAGGCAACAATTCTACACCAGGAGATAAAAAGATGTCTCAGAAAGCCTCGGAGCCTCTTCAACTAGGACCGTCTATCGTAAACAAGCCAGTATCAAGACTGGCATCCAGGTTGGTTTTCCATTCATATTCTTGTATTATTTTTACTTGAAAAAATATTTGATTAACTTTTGTTTGCTTAAAAGTTTAGTTTATTACTATCTTATCTGCTCAAAGTAAAGCTAACTTATCCCTTTTTGCTTGTAAATTCTTTGATTCCATTGTTCCCATCATCATATACACATCCATTTAATTAGTTTTTTGTGTTATCATGATTAACTAGATTATTATCTAATTAAATTAAATCTAAGCTAGACAGTCTTTGCTTTTCTTATTGTAACAATCACTCTATTACAAACTCTATAGACCTCCAGCAACGGTGTTGTCAAAACCATCGCCAATGAAGAACAAAAAAGAGGACTCAGATTGTGAACCTTCACCACCATCGTCACCGAGTTATGGTTATGAAGATGATCAAGGTTCAAGTATTACGGTAAGACATGATGAGTGATTGATGATTTATGTACTTTAGTACTTTTGTTCAAATCAGCATATCACAACAAAGCTAAAATGCTAAAATCTCATAAATTGACTTGTCCGACACTCAACACGTGTCTGATGTAATGACTTTATCATGATGCATAATTAAGGTCAATATCTACTTCTTTGATTTCACAGTCACAGTTCACAGGTTTTTTTATAAAACAGTTTTTGGTTATATTTGCTATGGTTTTCATGATCAAATATTATTTCAACCTTAAACTCAGCTTCCAGTTACAATATCTTGCATTAATGCCACAGTTTGTTCACACGTGCTTAGAGGTTTAAACAAATGATATTTCTACTGTATGGCATACAAAGTTTGTTTTGAGGGTTAGAAGTTTATCTTTAAATCAACACTTTTGTTTAAACAAAGCTTTTATTTCAAGTCTGCGTCTGTCTGTGTAGAGAATTAGTTAAGTTGCTTCAGAGATCCTAGACAATTAAAACCCAAATATTTTCTGAAAACTTCTTGATCTATATACATCTGACTTTCTACTTTTTTTTTTTACTTTTTATATCTGACAAGTCCTTCTGGAATTTTTGAAATACAATGTTATTTCTTTACTATTTAGCGGAGGTCTTTACGTGAAAGAAAAAAAAGAACTTACAAAGATGACTTTGATTATAATTTGTCTGATGATGATGGAGGTGATCGAGAAAAGACTGCGAAAGGTCAACCAGCTCCTATACCAACAGATGTTGTAGGAGAAACAGCTCCTCCTCCTCCGGTCGTAGAAGAGTTTGAAGAAACCATGATTGTGGAAAAAATTTTGGCCAAGAGACTTAGAGAAGTCAAGGTAAAGCAATAATATTACCAATAGATTATGGTGAAGAATAGATAAAATTATATTTATGTTGCATTTTTTCAGCAGCCAATTCCACCTTATCTTAGATCGTCAGATACCTATATATAAAGTGAATGAAGTTACTAGGAGACAACTGCCTATTAATGTAGCTTTTATCAAGATTTAAGTTGTTTTAACCTGACAAATTCCTTTTAGATTAAAAGCTGATATAAATGTCTGGGCTTTTTGATAAAAATAGTAATATATTTATCACAAACTTGTTGAGGTACAAAGTGAGTTCTAATTGCTTAAAGTGGCCTTTCAATTAGTGATGATTATCACGAAACAGTAACTGTTGTATAGGTGCTGATATATATCTATTTCTATATTTATCTCTCTTTTATTTCAATTAGGGGGAAGACGGCCAAGAAAGCACACAAGTGGAAGAATTCTTAGTCAAATACAAGAATTAGTAAGTTTAATATTTTGTGTTAGTTCTTGTTGTTTTGCTAAAATATTTTTCCCAAGAAAATAAAAGTTTGAACTTGCAAATAAAAGATCAATAATTTTGTTGCAGTGTATACATTTTCTAACAGTTCTTGATAGCCTACTTTGGGTTTTTCTGTTCTTCAATTTTAAAAGTAGCTCGTCGGTGATTCAAATTTATATTGAAAAATGTAATATTTGACCTTACATGTGCCATAGTTAATCAAAAACATGAAGGTTATCATGCAAACAAGTTTTATGATATGGCTGAATCCAATGCAATCTTTTAGAACAGACTGTGGAAAACTTTTTTTTTTTATAGTAGTTGTTCGCTTTTCTTATATTGAAAAGTTATGTAATAATGCAGCTCTTGATGAGTCAAAACATAAACCCTTCCAGCTGCTTTATTACATAACCTTTGAATATAAGAAACATATGAAAAAGTGTACAAAGAAAGACAAGTTTTCCCTAGATCTGATAGACCTAATCAGCTAATTAACATGTTTATCCAACTTAACACCTTGGAATAAGAACTTTTGTTTAGATATTTTAAATTACAAAAATATCAAAATACAAAAGACTGTTCCTTAGAGATTTTGAACTGGCTGGAAACTGGAAACGTACATATATAGCAATGTTTTAGCCAATTACGTCTTTTCATTTTGAGTTATGCTTCTTTTATGGCAAGAAAGGATTTTTATTTAAGTCAGGTTGACCTCTTGTTCACTTTGGTTGAGAAATATCAACAATAATTTTGCCATAAATTATACCAAATTTTTGCATTGGTTAACTCTATTCGTAATTTGAATTTTTAGTTCTTACTTACATGCTGAATGGGCTACAGCTGAGAAGCTGGCCAGGGCTGACAAACGAATACAGATGAAGATCAAAAGATTCAAGATAAAGCAGCAGAATATGTCACCTTTCTTTCAAGAGGTGAGTGTGTGTACTTTAAAATGAACAAAGTTTACAAGAGGATAATCTTAGAAAGAAGAATAGTATTCAGATATTTTCAGCTTGGAAAAATCCGAGTTTCTGGTAGGATTTGAAGCCATAACCTTCTGTAAACTCCAGTAAACTCCAGGGCTGGAAATAACGATAGGTAGTGGCTGGTCAGGTCTTTGACTTTCCAGTCATTTTGAACAATACTGTTGAACCACAAACAAGTTACAGTATGTTTGTGCTTAGACTAACTTGGTTGGTCATGAAGACTGGGGAATGACCAGCCAATATTTCAAGCCCTGGAAATATATTGGTTGTAAAGATATTCAACTTAAGGCAAAGCTTGTTGCTATATGGGTAGACATTTTCAGTAGTGTATCATTTGTGTGTTAATGAGGGTATAATTTCACTTGCATTTGGTGTGTTCTTTTGTTTCCTGATCATCATTGTCATGCCTTAGCTTGTCATGTATAATAAGGGAACTAGATTTATAACACTTTGTCAACTCAGTATAATTTGAAAAAGTCTGTCATGCAAAAGAGGTGCTGTTAAGCTTTGTCAAGATTTTGAATCAACAGGAAAAAGCAAAGAAAAAAAGTACTTAACATAGAAGCTAATGTAAAAAGTCAAAACTTCATAATGATAAAATTGTAAATTATGATTGTCTTGGAACTCTTTCAAGGATTTATAAGAAGCCAGAAACTATTGAACTTTAGCTTCCACTTCACATATTATCAGAGCTGTCTTGAGACACCTGCTTTTACAATTCAGTGTCCCAAATATTGTATGTGCTATTGAAGCAGCTGTCTAAATTATGCAAGGCATTTGCCTTAAAACTTAAATGAAATTCAAATCTTTGAAGTGGTCCCTTCCTTTCCTCTTAGAACCAATAGCACTTTTTCCCTTCTCCTCACCCCTCGAAAAAAACATTTAATATTTTTCATATTTTTGATGGTAATATTTTTCCTTTTTAGATGGAGGAGGAACCATTTAACCCAGATTATGTTGAAGTTGATAGGGTACTGGATGTATCTACTGGAGTAGATCAACATTCTGGAGAGGTAGGGATTGGACACATCTTCCCTTCAATGGTCAACCATACTACATGAAGCTTTCTTTCTTTAAATTCTGTTGTATTCCTTTGATTCTCATATCATTCATTTTCTTAGGTGGTTTATCTTTGAATTTGTATTCCTTTAATGGACAGTTAACCCCTAAATTTCACGATTTTCATTCAAACTACAACTATTTTGAAACACAATTATACCATTTTTACGACTGACCGTTCTTCCGTGTGGCCGTTAAAAATTTAAACATCGTGGGCTTAGGTAATGGTCTGTGACATCACAATGCAATTTTAGCAATCCATGATTTTTTAAGACGTGAATGCGTTGAAATTTTATGAAGTTTATATCCGTACGTAGTTTTTGATGAATAATTCGTGCAGCCAGGGACTGTTTTCTTCACAGAAAACCAAGAAAACTCAGTAAACCATCAGACTTTGACGTTGTGACGTCATAGATTGGCGACATGGTGCCTTTCATATTCATTTATGAGAGATGTTTGGAAATTTTTACCGCCCACACGGAAGAACGGTCACTCGTAAAAATGGTATAATTGTGTTTCAAAATAGTTATAGTTTGACTGAAAATCGTGAATTTTGGGGGTTAACTGTCCCTTTAAAAATACATTTATGTCCCTCAAACCTTCACATTTGAGTTGAGCATTGTTTGTATAAAATAGTAAAATCAATAAAGTGGTAACGAATGTGAACGAAAACAAGCCCAAATTAGTGAAAGCTGCCAAAATAATCAGCTTGCTCTAAGAAGTAAAGTTATCAGGATTTTTGTTCTATGATTTTCATAAAAAATTCATCTCTAAAAATTCAAAAACATTTCATCTCTAAACAAAAATTTAACATTTTACTTTCAAAATCCATTCCATTTAATTATCAAAAAACTTGTCAGGAAAAAAAAATTATGGAAAAGCATCTCAAACCATTATTTTCACATGATTCTCTCTTAGTGATACTAGAAAATAAGTGTTACGTAATATGTATTTCAAGGTCCTTGCGTGACTTTTTTGACTTGAGTAGATTATTGATGGTTTACATTCAAGTTTGACAGCTCTAACCATGTCTGGCATCAGTCTAATATCTAAAGTATTTGCATGACAATTCTAAATTAATGACTCTGCTATTTATTCCTCAAGGCGTGTTGCACAATTGAATATAGATTCAGTTGCCTTGAGGTCATTATAAACTAATACACTCCTTGTGTGATATTAGTATTTACTGTAGACAAATATAGAGTGATAATTGATATTTTAGTTACAATAATATGTAATGAATATTATTTATTCAACACCTAGCTAAGTGCACAGATTAGAAGATTAGATTTACCCCTAACATTTATTTATATAAATTTTGTTTATCTTCAAAAAAAAATATAAAGCTCTGCATGATAGTTTTAGTGCTAGGAAACTAGGGCCAATTTGTGTGTCAGTAGTCTCACCCCCACTGCTCAGACAAACCTTTTTGTTTTTTTGTATTCTCTGGGAGGGAAAAACTGGTTCTGAAAATAGCACATGAAAGTTTTATGTCATGCAATGACGTTCTAGGTAGCTATGACCCATTGATATAATAGTATTCCCTGGGGGTAGAAAACAAAAAACTGGCTCTAGATAGACTACACAATAGCAACACATGTTGCGTAGTAATCAGTCAGAGGCAATCCACAAGAGCTGATCAGCAGTGGACAGGACATTGGTAAAACACTGTGTCTTTTTATAGTTAGTTTTGGAGATTCAATGAGTCTAGCTAGCTTAATGTAAAGATCTTGTACGGGGAATACAACAGTTGTAGTACAACATTGTCCCCCTTGACAATGGAATCACCATTGCTGCAAGGCATAACTGTGTTGTTTTAAGTATTCTTTGGGTAAGGAAAAACAAAAAAAATATCCCTAGTAACCATGTAGGTTTAAATGACTAAGATTATATAAAAAAATTTTTTATTTAGATTATATTTTGCTTGGAATTAATGTTTTTATAAAATTTGTGTAACAACAAATTTGTATAAAATAGCTAAAATATATTTTTGCAGAGTCTGTAAATAATTGTCACAAGCTATTTTTCTTGGTGAAAAAATTAAGCTCCTGGGCCAAACTCAAACCCACCCACAACTTTAAATGTCAATATCTTAGGATATTTTAAAAACAGCCTTTAGGAAATTCTCTAGAAAAGATCTACAATATTTTGTATTTCTGCATTAGCAAACAAAGCACATGTCGGTTCTTTATAATCCTTAGTTTCGCATCATCTGTAACGAGAGCACTTGAATATTTAACATGGCTACTGTCTTAAAGATTAGACGATCAAAAATCACTCCTTGAATTATGTTAACTTTGTTATTGAAAATCATTATCAATATTGTTTACCAAAACGATTTTTTGTTCAGGTTAATGATTAAAGTGTAATGGTTTTGAAAATGAAATGATATCGGAGTTTTGAGTTAAGTGTCTTGAATTACTTCATTGGTAATTACTTTGCGGTGTTTTTCACTCTCTGTCAACACTTTGGTAATAAATATCCCAGCTGTATAGGCTCAGTTCAAGTAATTTTAGTGGTTTTCCAACAGATCTTTAACCTCAAGATAAGCTTATGTGCTAACCATTCACATGTGTGTTTATCCAACTTTGAATGTCTGAAATTTGAACAATTGCTTTTTTGTATCTGTCAACAAATAATATTCATGTCTGTAAAAAATGCAAATGATCTTCTGTCTTTTTCTTAAAACATGAATTATTAATATCTACAAAAATTTCTTACTCAAACCCTAAGTCATATCTTTCGTTTTCCTGGTATCTACTTTTGTTCTTAAGGTTCTGGTGATGTTTTAAGAATTTTTGGTTCGATTGTGTTTTAATTTATGGCATATTCTTGGAGTTCTAGTCTAGGGTTTTATATTTTTTCCTTGTGGGTTCAGACGCAGGTGTTAAGAGATTTTGATTCCTTCTGATTTTTGCATTTTGACTGATTTGAAGAAATCATTCCTATAGCTTTTTATTTCCTTTCTATGAATCATTTATGGGACTACATATAGTATACATTTCAAGATTTTGTACCCAAAATAAATGTTTTCTCATGACAGCCGAATTAACTGTGTTCTCGCATTTTTCGCTTTAATTCTGGTTTACCATACCAAATCCAAGCCAAAATTCATTCAATTGTCTATAAAGATCTAAATTCGACTTACCTTTTCACCATGGAAGACCCACACATTATGTTTCCCATAGCTTGACTTTTAGTCACGTTTAAGGGCAGCAGTGTCATTCTAGCCTCGTAAGATTTGGACACTTAAATTGGACCAGGGTTGTCAGCGCTGGCAATGCATTAGTGCTCTGTGTGGATTTGTCCTTAGAAGGTTGTTTGATATCTTAGGTCTGTTTCAATTAATGACTGTCTACCCCTGTTCCTTTTGGCCTTCTAATTTCTGTATGGTTGTCAAAAACTTTGACAGGTGGCAGCTATTGTGCATCACAGAGTTGAAATTGATGTTGCCGATCATTATTGAGGTGGCTGTCTGGTTTCATAAACATTAAATTTATTTTAAACTACTGAAAATTAAAGAACCCTTCAAACCTGACCTTCTCTGTTGACACCTTCTTAGTAAAATATTCCATTCCTTGTATCATTTACAAAGGAATTCCTCAAAAATAATGCTTTTTAAGTTTCCGTGATCTCTGGGTTAATTTTGTACCATTAGTCCCTTTTGTCCTGCAGGCTTATGTCTATAAAATTGTCAGTTGATTAATAATACAATCAAGTTCAATCTGTTGACAAATGCTTGTTGGTGAGTGGTTATTTCAATACTGTACAAACACACTTCCTTTTTTCTTTACTAAAGATAGTAAAACTGGTCATAAAGACTTTTTGGATTAAGGAAAAAAGGCTTTTGATATATAGGTTGTGTGATATTGCTGTGAGATTGTTCCAAATGACAGAAATAATAAGTGTTTTAATTCCAGTACGTTGCCGTAAGTGGGTAATTTCAGAAGTTTGTTATGTCTTTTCTTCGCATTTCCTGGAAGTGTTTTTCTATAAAGTTGGTGCATGATAACAGTTTATAAATCATTTATAATTATTTAACATACACAGACATCTAAAGTAATCAAAACGCAAAAAAATAGAACCAATTTTTTATTTGAGGCTTTTTTTAAATAGTGATAAAATAACTCCAATTTCTCCAGCATAAAATAATAAATGCTGTTATATCAAACAAAAAATATCTCCATATGAAGTGTTTGAAAAAGGATTTCTTAAAGAATTGTGTTTAATCATTGATAATTGTTTACTTTTCCAGTCAGACATCATTTATATTAATTGAGAAAATATCTATAGGAAATTTGACACCATTGTTTGATAATGAAGGAAAACTTCATGTTTTATTTCTTTAGCTTTGCCTTAAAATAAAATAAAATAATTATTCAAAAATATTTGTTTAAGAGGATTTATGATGATATTTGTACTAAGCCAGAGAAACAGAAAAAGCTCAAGTCATTTAGTTTGGGCCCGTGAAGCTAAGATTTGAATATAATATAACAGCTGGTAGAATGCATGGCCGCTATTGGTACCATATAGATAAGTAAGAAAAAATTAAAAAGTTAAAGTTCTGTGAAAGCTATGCGCATTATACTCAAGTTTCAATTTCTCTATTCAGTGTTAGCCTCACATGAAGTATATTCTGTAATATTAGTAACATCCTGTGGTACAAATGTACACAAATGAACAATACAATTGCTTTAAAATTTCACGGTTTATTTATGCTCTCCATGCTGAATATTTTATGCACAATTAAGGCTAAAACTGACCATTTGATATTTAAAACCGAAGATATTGTTCTCCATGAGTTTGGATGGTCATTGTAAAAAAAACTATAAAATATTCTAATCCAGTATTTCATTTCCTTATTGAATCTCTTGAGTGTTTATCTGCAAAATGATCTGTAGGAAGGCTTTGAGAAAAGTGAACTGGTTAAAGTTATTGATTATTCTTATTATTACTCAGTTGTTTTGTTAGAGGTTATTTCTGATCTCTTAACAAAAAGAGTGAACATTATCAAGTAAAAATTCCAATTTGTTTTGGGAAATGGTTTGGTTGTCTATTAATAAACAAAATAAAATAGATATTAGAGATGATAACTAGTGGTAAATTAGTGTGAACTGTGTCAGCGTTTCTAAAGAAACAATAGTGATAAATATGTAGTTTAAAAGAGAGGGAATACTACACTTAAACTCTGATGAAGGACTAACATCCAAAATGTCAATAAGTATTCCCTCTCTTTACAGTGTAAAATAGATATTAGTGAAGTCATACTGTCACTGCAATTTTGAAGCCTGCACAACTTCATTATTCCTGGAAGTTGTTTCATTTAAAAATAAAACTTAATTTTAGGAGATATTTTAATTTTTCTTGTCATAAAAGCAACCTTCCTTTTTTCCACCACAGTAAGAAATTTTTTGTTAGAAGAACAATTTCTCTATTTAAATGTTTTTAGTTGCTTGGTATAATGCTAAAGTATGAGCTCTTAGTGGGATTTGATTTGAATTTCTTTTATTATTTAAATGGGGGTCGTCTTTATACATGAAGTCGGCTTATACATGGTAGTATACAGTAATCATTTTGCTAACTTTTTTTCTTATTCCTATTTCAGCCAATAACACATTATTTGGTGAAATGGCGTTCTCTTCCTTATGAGGAAAGTACATGGGAGATACAGGTGAGTTTCTTCAATACCTCCTAAACTTTTGTAGGGTTATTGCAAGCCTTTTCTCCCACTCTCTTAGGGTAGTGGATATATATTTTTATTAAATTTGCTATTTTACCCTGTGTAAGAAATAACAAATAGGCACTGAGTGACTGAATAATATATATAGCAAGAGATTCAGCTATTTAACAGTTAGCCCTCGAGTCCAAATGGTCTACGAGTCAATAGTAAATGAGGCCGAAGGCCGAATGGGATATTGACTCGTGGACCATGAGGGTGAGAGGTCTAATTGTTTTAGTAAAAACCTAGTAATCGGTCCAATAAAGGATGCAAAAAACGTTGAAATTTGCCAGAAATAAAAATCGACACTTTTCGCTAATAGGGGTCTATCACTAATAGACCACTAGTAGCTCAGCCAATCAGAGGGCTGGATTGGTGATAGACCATTAGTAGGTTTTTACTAATCAACTATAGCAAGATATTCAACTATTGCTATAAGATTTTATTGATAAACCACCAATCTTGTTTTATATATCAGGCTGATGTTGATGAAGCCAAAATACAAGCATTC
>OCZR010015027.1:0-10379 GCA_900234385.1 Anemonia viridis
AGAATTATTTTTAGAAAATAAATAATAAAGTAAGATCACAGTAATTAAATATTAATTTTGCAAAAACAAATTATTCAGTATTTTATAATTCAAGAAGATTGAATGAAAAAATAAGAAATCAACGAAATAAGAAGTAGGAATGAATGGGATGAATGAATTTAAGAAATAGATCCCTTGCATGCGATGTCAAAGTAGCTCAATTTGGAGGACAAAACAAAAGAGATTTCAATCTCCTCATCAGAATTGGAAACCTATTGTTTTGTCCTTCAATTTAATGAGCTGTGTTTGAAAGTGCTGCAAAGGGTCTATAACTAGTCTTTATATTTCTAAGAAAGAAGGAAGATGAATTAGATAATAAGGATCTGGATTTTTTTCCATTCAACCAAGAAGTTTCTTACTTAGAAAACTTTAAAATGCATTTTGTGACATATTATGTTAACAAAAAAAAATTATGTTTGGCTTTCCTGTGTCTTTCATGAGACTGAAATTCTAACTTCATTTGAAAAAAGTATTTTGCTCTGAGTCAAGGGATTTTCAGACCAAGCGATCAACCTTTTTTCAATAAAAGATATTAATACATTCATCAGGCTTGCTGTATATTTCATAAAGTTTAAATTTCAAACTTCATTACTTTTCTTAAAATATTATATCCTCTAATTGTCAGGCAACTTTCACAATCTCATTTAGGTTTTCTTCTTTATTTAAGGAAAAGATCAGCGTTTTTAAATTGTATAAATAAATCCGGTAATATAATTGGGAACTGGCTATTAAAATAAAACAGAATGAAAAGATAAAAATAAATAAATTAAAAAACGTATTTGTAAAATAAAAATGTGAAAATAAATAAATTGAAATATTATATTTATTTAGCTCACTTGGGTTTCCAATGTTCATACCTCAGACTGTAGCGTAAATTATTTTGCATAGGTGACAGCGTAATCGTCATCTTCATGCGCCTATTGTTTGTTAACGTTTTTTCCGCGAAGCAAATGTAAGTTGTGTTTATACTGCTCATAGTTAACTATGTACTGCTGAAAGTTCGACATGTAATAAGAGTAAGAACGTGTAGCTAATCATAGAGAAAAGAAACACTTCTTTGCAATTGCTTCCAGTGATTTCATTTTATATTTTTCATAAAAGAAAAGAGAAGAAAAAAGGCAATAATGCAATAGATGGAAGGAAAGAAACGCCATTTAAATGTCATCATATTTATTTAACGTTTTTCGTTAGAGCCTTCATACACTGACAAACTTTTCATCATAGCTTAGACAACAAGATAAAGTTTAATCCTATTTTTAGGCATCTGGTCAATTAAAAACTGAAAAAGGTTAATCAAAATGCCAAAGTGAACTTCATGCTGGAAATTAACAAAACTAGTTCAACAAAAATGAATACTCAAACTGATATTGCCTTTCAATGTTGACACAGGAACAATGATAATATATGAAATTTTCAGTAGTCTTCAAATATAACCAAAAAAGCCTTCAACCTGAGTTATTTTTGCCCCTTAACCACAATCTAAAACCTGTGATCACATGTCATGACCCATGATAAATGTACATGTGTCGGTGGGAATTTAGGATTGTGGAAAACAAAAGCAAAAAAAATTAGGCAGTTTCAGCCGGGTCTTTCAATCAGAACTTGTCCAAGAACAAAATTTGAACAACGCTTTTAGTTTGGAATCAAGCGTGATAGAGGTACAGTACTTTATATGTGTTCAATCACTGATTGAACTGAGAAGTAACTCCCGCTCTTTCTGCGTTTTTCAAGTGTTTATCACATTTTTAAATTCTCATTTTTTTTTCTGGACTTTTTTTTAACTTTTCTAACTTTGCTGATATCGTTCTAATTTATAATTTCAATTCAGTACTAAATATAAATATGAATATAAAAAAATTATTACCCCAGTGAAGTAGCGGCGGTTATTGCCGTCGGCATATTTCCTCAGTAGCTCCCAATCCGCAAACTAATTCCAGTTTTAAGGTTCGATAAACTAATTGGTTTAGTCTTACATGACTTGGACATGCACCTCTCGTAATTAGTTTACTGCGCCTTTAATCAGCTGGAGCCGGTTGTACGAAGCCTGAATAGTGCTATCCACCGGATAAATCCTTATCCAACGAATAAAACCTTTACAAATTCTATACACTGGATAACTCTTATCCGGTGATAACTTTATCCAGGCTTCGTACAACCGACTTCAGCTGAGCTTCAGAACTCTGATAAATCTTATTTGGTAAACAATTGAATAAAATGCAACAAACCTCAACCTACATACTTTTTGTTTCGCCTTATTGCTTTACTCAACTGAGAAAACACTAATAAACGTGAAACGGAAAAATTACAAAGTTTCTTACCAAAAATACAAATAAAGTGTTAAAGTAAGGCAGGTGTTGCGTGTATAAATAATATAGAGCCCGCTGATTGGCGCATCAAGTAAAGTAATCAGACATAATTCAGCCAATAGGGGACTCAAAGATCAATACCGTACAAGGCTTGGGCCTATAAATGTGTAGCGGTTGTTGCTCAACTTCATTTCAAATTCCAGAAATATCGACGCTCCATTCACATCTTTGATCCTTGGACAAGACAAGTCAGAAGAAACATTTTTTAAGTCTACATCGTTGACGTATATCTTGTCGTCGTGCCTTTCTCTCTTAAACTGGACTACGTAAGTACACTTTCTTCAGTTTGACATTCTTCATTCGATTCCTTGATCGGGTCTTGTGAATGGAGTTTGTGATACGGATACAGGATTCTCTTCAGTTCATACTGCACTATCCTTGCGTCAGTGGTGAGGTCAGTTTGAGATACGGAGTCACAGGATTTTCTTCAGTTCATACTACACTGTTCTTGAGTCTTGATTGACCAGCATGATGTATAGCACTTATGGTGCGCGCTTTATTTCACCGACCTTTCAAGATTCGATTCCTTGATCGGCTCTTTCGAATAAAGTTTGTGGTGCGGAGTTCCAAGATTTTACTTTATACAACTATGTTCTTGAGACGTCAATCAATTGTTCTACTTGATATATAGCACTTGGTGTGTGCGCTTTCTTGTGCGACCGTCTAGGATTCGATACCTTGATTTAACCTTGTGAATACAGAGTCGGTTGTTCTGCACTCCGATGCTATCCTGGATTTCTATATCTAGCCGTTCGTGCGCTTTCTTTTGACACCCATAAACTCAAGAGTTGGTTCTTTCATTGATCAGTTCCTCCGATTTTATTCACATTACACGGCCTTGATCTTAAGTTGTTTGTTCTATATTGAGGATTTCGGTGAAGTCCAGGAGGAACTTTTAACTTTAATTTCTTAACTTTTAATTAAATTTGTTTACCTTGCTCATTTGCTGTCAAGTTGCAAATTATAAAACCGGGCTTGTTTAGCTCTAGTAATAGTGATAGTAATGATAGGGGATTTCTATAGCGCACCTTTATCATGTAAATATAGAACTGTAAAACTGAAAATGTGATCTTATTAGAACCTTAAAAGATGTTTTGCTCATTGAATATCAAGCGCAGAGGGTCGCTGGGTTTTCACTACAATTTGATTCTACTGATTGTAACTGTTTCATGTGTGGCCCCTCTTAAAATAAAGTTATACATCATCATCATCATCATCATCATCGTCGTCGTCGTCGTCATCATCATCATCATCATTCTCCTCCTCCTCCTCCTCCTCCTCATCATCATCATCATCATCATCATTCATCACCATCAGCATGCATCATGCATCATGATTGTAACTGTTTCATGTGTGGCCCCTCTTAAAATAAAGTTATACATCATCATCATCATCATCATCATCATCATCGTCGTCGTCATCATCATCATCATTCTCCTCCTCCTCCTCCTCCTCATTCATCATCATCATCATCATCATCATCATGCATCACCATCACCATCAGCATGCATCATGCATCATGCATCATCATCATCATCACCACCATCATCACCACCACCATCATCATCATTCTCCTCCTCCTCCTCCTCCTCCTCCTCATTCATCATCATCATCATCATCATCATCATCATCATCATCATCATCATCATCATCATGCATCACCATCATCATGCATCATGCATCATGCATCATCATCATGCATCACCATCACCATCATCATGCATCATGCATCATCATCATGCATCATCATCATCATGCATCACCATCACCATCATTCTCATCCTCATCCTCCTCCTCCTCATCATCATCATCATCATCATGCATCACCATCACCATCACCATCACCATCACCATCACCATCATCATGCATCATGCATCATCATCATCATCATCATCATGCATCACCATCACCATCATCATCATGCATCACCATCACCATCATCATCATGCATCACCATCACCATCATCACTATCACCATGCATCATCATCATCATAATCATCGTCGTCGTCATCATCATCATCGTGCGTTTGCCACAAAAGTAGTCAGGGGTGTCATATATGCGGTAGCAAAAATTCAACATGAAGCTTGTTGCGAGACAAGTTGCAAAAAGTTGGGTCTGTTTCTACTTTTGGTGACGCCTGCGTCTGCGTTACACAATGTAGTTTCTCAGTCTTGCGACTTATCTTGCAATGACTTCGCTAAACAGCTGGTTGCAGGGGAAAAAATTGCTCCTTTGTAAACGCATCTTTAGTAAGCTACTGATATAAATAAGAGTTAGAAAATAATTCGCAAAACAAAAAGTTAATTGTTGAATTTTGACATCATCCACTTAAGTCTGTCTTCAGGTCCATATTTGTACATGTCATTAACGAGATATTGACTATTTTTAATGAGGCAATTTCCTGGACCTGAATTATTGCACCTGAGTGATAACACTGATTAACTTTCCTTGATCAGAACTTTTAACTTGGTAGTATCGAAATTACTTGGGCAAAGTTTAGTATTCGGGGTGTTATTTATTAGTACATTTCGTTTGAAAGGTGAAGGAAGCGGAGTTCTTGATAGTGTTTTCATTGTGCTTGCAACTGCTAGTCAAAGTTTTTTGTCAAGGTGTTAAAATTTTTTTGCGGTACTAAGGAAAGAAGAAATGATGACGGTTCGTTGTCATTTCTTTCCGTAAATTATTACCATTTGAATTTAATAGGATGTTTGTTTTAGCGTTATGCGAAATATAAGAGTAATGAATAGACAAAAATCATAATGTAAGACAATATTCGTTGGTAAAGTTGCAGATTGACGAAAAGACGAGAGATTAAACGAAAAGGGTTTACTTGTAAGGAAATGAACTTGTAAAACACTTATATGGTTAATTGAAACCTGAAACAAAAATAGCGCTCCGTTACTAGTCATGCGTAACTTTTTTTGTCTTCCGAGACAGACGACATTGGTGACAATTGACAATTTCAAATTTACAAATTCAAATCACCCATGAGAAATGAGTTTTACCATGCAAAAACAAACTTGAAACACTACTCGATCGAGAGTTCTTGAAAAAATGGATCATTGGAGTTTACGTAAAATTTTTTTTAGAGTCATCAGAGTGGTTTAACCTTGCTTTTAAAGGCCCAGTTTTGACCATTATGCTTTGCGCGCCGTGAACAATAGTTGCCTCGTTCTCGTGTAAATCATAACAATAACAAAAGCGCGCAAAGCATAATGGTCAAAACTGGGTCTTTTTCTTCTCAAATATTTTGGTGTGCAGATGATGATGATGAAATTGTTATTAGTTTATTAATTTCGTCGAAAAAGAATGACAACAAAAGCACTTTTATGACAGAAATGATTGGCAGACCAAACGGTAGCCACTTACTGCGGTCATTGACTTAGTTATAGGGCTATGATATTTCTTCCGATATCTCTGGAACGTGTGCAGTAAGATTTCTGAAACTGAAACCATCACATTACCGAATGTCATGAATGTATTTTACTTTGTGTACAGTATTTATTTGTCATGCATTCATTTGAAATTAGCAGCTGTGGTAACTGTCAGTGTTAACGACAGACAACTGGATATTTATGGCAACATCTTTTTTAAACAATAGTTTCGCCTCTAATTCATCCACACCGCTTGCAAACTAATTGCTTTTTCACTTCACATTTTCATCATTCAGTGAAGAAGAATTGTTTTTTTCTTTCTTAACAAAAAGGTCTCGCCGGTCTGCGGTTCTACGCCATGAACAACACTAGTCATGTCGAAAGCTCATTTGCTCCTGTCGATGAAGGAAAGCTCAGTAGCCAGATAAACCTCGCTATTCATGTTGTGACTCTGATTGTAGGTTCAGTGGCCAATTTACTTGTACTTTCTGTTGTTGCTGGCAAGTCTAAGAAGACGGACCAAGATGTAATGATCATCAATTTGTGCTTCACTGACTGGCTGATCATCATGGTGAAGTTCCCGCTAAAACTCAACACAAACCTTAAATACATCTACTGGACGGATTTTGTTTGTAAATTCGTGGAAATAATACCGACTCTTTGCCATTATGTCGGGATATATGTTATCGTGGTCATGGCTGTTCACAGATGCCGAGTTCTTTTGAATCCTTTTAAAGCAAAAATGAAACTGAAAACCGCGTTCATTTGCAGTATTGTGATATGGATTTTGTCTTATCTGTTTCTTCTACCTTTAATTCTCATGCGAGTCAGCTACTTTGGTAAAGTTTGTGGCGGCATCCCATTAACAGATTATCAAGAAAATTTATTTCAAATCTACAGGATAATTGGATATGCTATAGCTTTTCCAATACCACTCATGATTATCGCACTTTCGTACTTTCGTCTTGGAATGCATTTGTACCGCCAGAGAATCCCACGAGTTGCCTACGTGGAAGGGAACTTGAACATGAACGCCGGACGCAGACAGAATCTAGAGATAATAAAAACTCTCGCTGTGATTGTGATCGCATTCGCTATATTTATGCTGCCGTTATTCATTGTCAGGATTCAATACGAGATCAAGAATAACGTTGAAAGAAGAGCAAAACATTATATCAACTTTATCGTGTACACGCGACTCATTGCTCTATCCCACAGCTGTGTAAATCCTGTCATTTACGGTACATTGACCAAACATTTCCGGCAAAAATACAAGAAATGGTTCTGTCAGTGCTTTCAGAGAAATTTGAATATTTCAAGGATGAGCACGACATGGAATGTCCAAAAATCCGCGTCTAACACTTGTCGAGATGGTGACATCATAACAATACCCGGAAAATTTGGAGAACATCTCGGTGAAAGCAGGGAAATAAGACTTTTAAAAGTGGAAATGCAGCTTCCGACGGAAAGTCGTCTTAATCACAGTTGATCACTGAGGATGTTGATTTTTGCGCTGGACAGGTACAACGCGTGTATATACACCTTTTTCGTAAAAAAGATTGTCAGAGCCAAAGGAGATAGAACGATAGGCGATAGCTCAATTTGATAAATAAAGGGCTCCATTGCAAATCACATATTGTAGTCAAAGGAGACGTGTGTACATTTCATTCCAAGACGGAAAGGAATTATGGGTATACAACTTAAACTCGAATAATCGAGGAAACTTTAAAATGGTTTTGTGGACTACAAGCAATACTGAATCCCCCGACACAAACCTTCGGGTTCTTGACGAGAATAAGAAGCAGAGGCAGAAAAACAAATCATTCCAGCTACTCTTGGATCTATGAATGACCTAGCCGATTAACTCCTATTACCTATAGCCTAGCTGCTATGTTTTCATAGAAAGACTGGTGACAAATGTGTCTAGCTAGTCTCCCACGCAGCCGTTCTTAGTGTAACTAGTGGGGAGGGAGGATTACGTGACGAACGACACTAAGAACGGCTGTGGGGAGACCAGAGGAGGAGTGAAGCCTATCCCAGAATGCATTGCGCTTGAAGTTCTTTGTAGTTCGTTTGGATATTAAATTAAAATTCTGTAGAAGTTCATTTAGTCTAAAGACAAAAAAACGCATGTGCATCCGAAGAAAATTTTCCAGAACAGTCCTTTACTAGAGCTCGTGAGCATTCTACACAAAATCGAGCCCATGGCAATCTCTTGGAAGTGAAAATTCGGCGGAAACTGAAGTATTGGAAAACAAGCGACTGAAAAACTAAATTAACAGTCCATTGATTTGTTATAAGTAATGAAGCCGATGAAGGTGGTGAATATAAATCATTTCGAATTACTGTACAATTATTAAAGCTCTAAAAATTAAATTAATGTACAAGCCAAGGGGCCAAGTGCTGTTAACTGAGGTACTGATGTTCTCAAAATTCTATGGCGAGCGTCAACAAATTAATTGCATTTTTTTTCACAAAACTAACATTCTAAATTCCAATTCTATATTGGAGTAAGCCTTGCCCTGACTTTGATCAGCCAATAATTTTTTTTCGAGAATCGATGAATCCAGTTTTTTCTGTAAGATGAAATTTACGAAGTATGTGTTTTCTGGAAAAAGATATCGTGTCTCGTCACAAGAGGTTTTCATTATGAGGTCGGGTTTATTTGAAAATGCTTTCTTTTGTAAGAGATTTCTTTATTGTGCACTCACAAATCCATCATATTATGCACTACCTGCTAGCTTCTTGTGAATGTATTGTCATATCGGGGGTCAATGTAAATTAAATAGAGAAATTGTACTTCTGTTTCCGGGCCGCTTTGATCGTTCAACTCCCTTATAAGTGCATTTTAAATTCATCAGTCAAGAACATCTCATAAAGTTTAAGCACTGTTTATGTTAGAAAAGAAAGCTTAATGGTCATGTTTCATGAAACAAATTGCTGGACTCATTTCGAGGGGCGAATCGATGAAGAGTTGTGCACTTTTCTTTGCATTTGAAATCTCAATCGCCGGAAGCGTAAATCAGTCATTTTAAAAACCTGTAGAGGAGCTCGGGTGTTTATTCACAACATGTAAAAGAAGATCTGCTTTAACGATGACTGAAAGTCGAGCAATTTATACGAAGGAAGGTGTCGCTCCTCCACCGAGTAAGGACTTCTACCAGCTAACTGTCCAAGCTGATAGACATGTAATTTGGCGATCGTGGAGCATTAATCTTCGGATCAGTAATACTCGTTCACCTGCTCAGACAGTGTTCTCAAGCGAGGAGTTCATCGAGAAGAAATCTTTACAAATTGAGATAGCGCGTGTCCTTGGTTGTGACACTCTTGAACATGTAATGAATATAGTATCTCCTGCGTCGTCATATTCATTGGAAGACCTCCCTGAAGAAGTAATACGAAGAATATGCTTTAATTTAGAATTGGAGTCAATTGGACGACTTGCTCAGGTTTGTATGAATATCCCAACCTAGGGTTTTTAATAGATAATACATGATAATACTAGTGAAAGAGCAGATCTCGTGCAGCAAGCAACTGCGGGGAAAATAAGTAATGAACCAAACTAAATGAGTAACATTTGGTACCCAAGAATGCTTCAGTTTTCCATGCCTTATCTATAAAAGTTATTAAACCAAAATTAAACCTAATGTACAAGGAGTATAGTTCTTAAGAAACATAAATATGCCTCAGTCTTGAGAGATTTGAACTGTTTATACCGTTGGAAGTGTACAGATTAAAGTTGGGATATCACCACGATCAAATGTTATAATTTTGGATGAAGAAAAATTACCTTTGACTGAGATATTCAAAACGTATAGCATTTTGTAATGTATTTTTTATATTACTTCGTCGGAAATTTATTCGCGTGTAAATGTTTTTTTTTTTATTTTGCATTTGTTTACAATTTGAACAAGTTTATTTAGATTTTCGTTCCTTGGCCTAATGTACTTGAATTGTAAATAGCTTGAAGCTATATTAAACAAAGGTTTTGAAAGAAATCAAACATAGAGACGCCTGGAGAAGGAAAGGAAATGAGATTTGTTTGACGTGGATCGTTTTGTCGAAAATAAAGTCAACAGAACAAAAGTTAGCTTAAGGAAAATCAAAAATATGCTGAAGAAATAAAGAATTAGGAAGGAAGGATTGAACGAACTGGGAAGGATTAATATCAGATAAAATACAGATTATCGAAAATGTCAGCCATCTTGTTACATACAACGACATTAACCAACACCAGCTAAGTAAACATGAAAAAAGCTTAAGATAATCGACAAAACGTCTTGAAAGAAACTGTAGAATGTTTGTTTTTTGTCGGAGGAGGGGTGATGTATTCAACTTTCAGCCACTATATTTGCAAGCTAAACATGTTAGTATTAGAAATTCAATGTTTTTCACATTTGTTTATAAACAATTCTAGTTTGATGAACTTCCCGCACAGATAGGATGATTAATGTAATCCCTTGCAAAGTCTTATTCTTCAAAATTTTCGCCATGACAAAAATAAGAAAAATAAACTAACAATAATGATAATAATAATAATAATGATAATGTTATAACAATAATAATGATGATGATGATAATAATAATGTTATAATGT